>JAHDVE020010091.1:0-157453 GCA_022606495.2 Halesus radiatus | reverse complement strand
GATCTGAATAGCCAGGTATTCCCAACCTTCCTCTTCCCCTTCTCCGTCCCCTCCCCAATACCTTCAGCCTCACAACATTCCCCAATTGGGAATGCCATAGTCTCACTGGCTCCAGACGGTTGGGAGGAGTTGGGACTCTTGTGAGGTATTCATATAAAAAAAAAAAATAAATAATAATAAACGTCAAGATTAATACAATTCAATCCCGATGAAGTGTGGTGACCGCGAAATAAAATCACCACTTTTGACGAATCTTTGTTTGCCTTTAGCGTATTTGTTCAAGAAACGGCGATATCATTTACCCGTTGATTTTGCGTTTATCTAGGAGGAATAAATTCTCGCGTGGATCGCTCATTCGTCTGATTAGAATATTTGACAATAGAACATTTGGGACGTACCTACGAGTACTTTTGCCAGAACATTTCGGGCAAGCTCGCACGACTTATGGCAGAACAATCTCGGAGCTCGGCGTGTCAAGGATCTTAATGATTTGCCGCGGAGAACCTTGGATAAATATAAAGTTTAAATGGATTCAAAGGTTAAATATGAAGTTTTAATACGTCCATATTCCGGGCGAGCTCTTACTTTTTGTTTGAGTTGGTTATTTCGTCATATGTGTGCTCGATAATAATGCATAAAGTGTTAATTTGAGAGAGAAAATATTTGATTTTACTGCTCGTCAAATATTTTTATTTTATTTTATTTGGAAAACCAACAGTTTACAATAATTATTAAGCATGGTGAATATATTAAAAAAAAAATGAACTAATAATAGGTTTTCACTTAAGTATTTAAATTATTTAATTAAAAAAGAAAAATTACAAGGTTAGCCGACGAGGTTAAGATGATGGGATGGAGGGGAAGGGCTCAAAGCGCCCTTGAGGTGATTTTCCCACGAAAACGGCGCTATAGAAGTAATCCAATTATTATTATTATTAAGGGAGAGGATATAGTCTGTGTAGAGTAATATGTATTGCGTGAATGTTATTTATTGATTTTGGGTTTCAAATTATAAGGGGCTAGGTCGAATAAGTCGAACTTACTGTACAAAGTGTTAAAAATGTGTGAAGCGCTGGTGAATAAAGGTGTTTTGTTTTGAGTTAGTGTTGCATTGAGGTAGGTTTAGTGTGTGGTTTTGTCTGGTTTGTATGTTAGGCACCTCTAATTGAATTCAATATAAGATCGTGAGTTATTTATTTGTAGAGTTATCCTTTCGCGATTAAGAATAGTATGAATATATAATATATAATATTAATAATATATATTACATTATACATAATATAAGGAGATGTCGTAAAATGTGTAAACCTTGCACAAAATTTACAATTATATATCAATGAATTCCGATCATTCGGTACTAACGCATGTAGAACATTGGACATCTTGGATGTAATATTGAAACAAGAACCTTAAAAAACGGAATTATACTCGCACCATTATTTGATACCACCAAGTGCGCCCCCACTGTTGAATTTGGCAGCCACCTCTGGTCTGGAGCCCCAAGACACTTGAAAAACCAATGACCATGTCCGTTTGACAGATTCCCCTATCTTAACAAACGGATTGCAATCTTTAGAACACAGGCGTCAGGTGGGAATGCTGTCCTTGTTCTAGCGGTATTTCAATGGAAGATGCTCTGAGGAACTAGCGTCTTGATCCCTTCGGCACCGGTGCATAGTCGGGAAACACGCCAAACATGCGCCTAACATTTGTTCATGGTTGAAATTTGTCGTATGAGAACGGGTCGTTTCTAGGGCTCGTTCCTGAGTTCGATTTGCGGGTCTCAGTCATTCCTCTCTCCTACAGCATGGGTCTCTTTAAGACCTAGGTTCACTAATTCCTCTCCTCAAAAATACCCTCCACACAGCATCCTCCAAGATGACATAGACCCCGGTGGAAATTAATCCCCAGGGCTGACTGTGTGGAGGTAATGTTATAAAATTAATTGTTATAAAGAAAAACTGAAAAATTGGGGTGATTAAACATTGAGTATTTCAAAAGTAAACAATTACATATTTTGTATTGACAATGTATTAACAAAGCAGTATGAGCAAATATTAGAAAAATACAGCTATGTATCCATTTTATCTTATTTTACAATTTTTAATTGTCAGGTCTAAAAAGTATGGTCACCTACCTAGTACCTACCATAACATGTTTACATTATAAATATTAAAAAATCCTACCTCTCCATGATTGATGAATCCGTGATCCGCCGCCACCTGGTCCGCCACGCGCCTGCCGCCCTCCACGTGCACGGCCCACGTGCGCGTGAAGTGCCCGTCGCTGTCGTGCGCGCCGGCACCTGCAGCACCCCCACCCGCCGCGGCCCACGCGCCCACGTACAGGGCGCACAGCGGCAACAGTAAACCCTTGAACCACATTACTACCAAAAAAAATGGTCACCCGAAAAAGAACAAAAAAATAACACCAGTTTTATGGTCACCCGTAAAAGAACAAAATAACACTTGTCTTTTATGGTCACCAGATAAAAACAATAAAAAATAGCACGTGCTTTTTTTTTAAAGGATTTCGAACGCACAATGCAATGCACTTCACACTTCACTACAGTTGTAAATTGTTTTCTGCTTTCCTTTATTACAGACAAGACTATAAGTGTATTTATTATTATTTGATCATACAGAGATTATATTTGTGATAAATCGCACAGATCATTAACCATGTGTAATTTAATTATATTACATCTAGACGTGTAAATTCATTAAGGGTGGTACAAGGACTATTTTAACAAAAGGAGAGGATATTATTATTATTATTGTATTATTTACAAAAAGCTAATTGCAGTAAATACATCAACTAGGATTATTACTTATATTAAATAATAGTGTTTGAAATCCCATGATTTCTCGAAAACCCCCTCTATCCTGATCGTCGTGTTGTCATGACATCGTTGAGAGATCTGCAATAAAACAAAAAAAACACAAATTAATTAATTAAATTGGCAAATTAATTACACATTTTAAGAAGCGGTCGTACTGCATAGAAGGAAATTTTTTGTCTTCTGCAATAAATTAATTTTTATTAATTTACTAGCTGATGTGTACCCGGCCTTGCTAGGGATTATTATTTTTTTATAAAGTTATAAAGTTGTGAATTCTTGCTTGTCGTTTGGGTGCCATAATTGATTTTACAGCGAAAGTAATGACTTGTGACGACTATTAATATCTGTAAACAATGAAACATTACAATAAAAACACATAAATTTGTTGTAGATCACTTTTGGAAAGAAACACGGAATGAAACATTAATTTGAAAAATTAATTTCATTACAAACATTTTTTTTTAAACGTATCTAAATAATTGAGTTCTTAAGTAGGTACCTATTTGTTTTTTCCATTTTGAAAATATTCTACTCAAACAAACCTTCTTTTGAATACGTAATCTGTGGCCAACCAGAGTGGTATATCTATGGGCTAACCTCAATACAACATGGCGGGTTCAATGTTTTTTATACTAATTTTAAATAGCAACAGTTTTACATGTTGGATGACATTCAAACTACTCTCTAAACCTTCCCGGCACTAATGAGAACAGACTGTGCTATTTTCAACGAAACCGATAGAGTAATAAATTTACAGATAAACTTACTGTAGCTCATAAACCTCATTAAAATATTTTTTTAATCCCTGAAGATAATATTAACGAATCTCAAATGAAATATGAAACAGGAAAGACAGAAAAAAGGTAACGGTCGCATCTGGGAGTCGGAACGAGACGTTCTGGGTTCGAGTCCCAGATGCGACCGTTACCTTTTTTTTCATTTTCTGTGTCTTTTTTGCATCTTATTTCAATCGAGATTTGTTAATATAATCTTCGATTCATTACTTTAAAAACATTACAAAGTTGCAATTTTAAAGCACTGAAATGATATTTTAAATCGGGACTTATAATAAAGAAAATAGAAGATTACATATATTATATGTAAATAAATTGAAAACTAAAAGAACGGCAAAGGGGTCCACGGGGAAAAAAGTTTGGGAGCCCATGATCTACACCCATAAACATAAAATATGACTTAAATAATAATTAAATCAAACCTCCCCAAACTTGTTCACTGCTGGGAATACAATAAGATTCAAAGATAAACTGGAAAAAACATGTATCAAAAATAGTAGTGAAAATCAGTAGCTTCCTCTTTGAACTACGTCACATCAGTGGCGTGCAGTCCATAAAGGCGTACCATAAGAAAAACGAAACATTAAAATAGAAAAAAGGAAATTTGCCGCAAATATGTGGCAGTTAGTTAAATTATTCGATTGGACACAATAATCACCGGAAGATAATAATAAAATTCATTTTTGAAATATTCACTGCACATTTCATACCCGTAATTGAAAAACTACACACAGCCTACCTTTGGTCACAGAACGATGCACGACACTGGTGGATACGTCCATTCAATTATTAAGTACGGAATAGTATTTTGGGGAAACTCAGTAAACGTCCAAAGATGTTTCTATTATACAAAAGAAATGCTTAAGAAAAATAACAAATACCGGTTATCCGGATTCTTGTAGACCCCTCTTTATAAAACTAACACTTCTGACGATCACAGATATATATATAATAACAGATACAAGTTATGCCTATTTGTACGGTCATCTCCAGACAGGTTTCCGCTAAACACTCAACACATAAACACGCGATATGATATACAGGCAACCCACTACCACCAGAAGCCAACAGAACAATATTTCAAAGAGGACCTTACTACATGGTACATGGCAATTAAAGTATATTAAGAACCTCCCTCGTAACATCAAACACCTACACAATCTACATCTATTTAAATCATCACTAAAAAGATAAAGGTCACTGAACCTTAAACGAATACTTTGATCACATAAATTGAACGCACTAACTACAGATTGAACTTCTCTATATTTTGTATTAATATATTATGTAGATATTATTTTTAATTATATTAATTCTTATATGTATTTTTGGGCGAACTAAAGACATAGGATGTACCTATAATCTACACCATAGGTTCCCAAACGTTTTTCCACGTGCCATTCCAAAATATTTAAAATACGAATATGATTTTTAAAGTGGAGAAAAGTATGTTTAATAATTTATCGTTGCGTTTTTGTAAATAAACGTAACCAAAAATTTGTAATCCGCATAACAAAAAAAAACAATGTTTCTCCACTTTAAAAATCATATTCGTATTTTAAATATTTTGTAAAACATACAATGGAACGGTCAGAAAAAAGTAATATTACTGATTGGATTTTGATAATGCTAAGCCCATGTAAATTTATAAAATATTTAATAAATATTTTTCTATTTCAAAACATTATGTTTATCGTATTGCGTAATAATACTATCATTATTTTGAATTAATAAATAATAACTCTCCGACGTCCCTCTCCCCGTTAACAAACGGACTGCAATTTTTAATGGAAGATGCTCTGAAGAACTAGCGTCATTGATCCCTTCGGCACCGGTGCATAGTCGGGAAACAAGCCAAACGCGTGCCCAACATTTGCACACGGTTGACATTTGTCACACGAGAACGGGTCGCTTCTACGACTCGTTCTTGTGTTCAACAGCTCGGCTGTGGAATGATCTGCCGGCTTCTGTGTTTCCTCCATCCTACAACATTGGTCTCTTCAAGACCCGAGTTCACTCCTTCCTATCCTCTAAAAGACCCTCCATACAGCATCACCAAAGATGACATAAGCCTTAAGGGAAATTATTTTCCTCAGGGCCTCCTGTGTGGAGTTACTGTAAAAAAGGGCTTATCGAGCGAAGCTTAGTACGGTGCTTTACTATGCGTGCAGGTGTAAATGAACTCCGATCCGTGGACCCCCATTTACATCTCGTGGGTCGCCCTCTTTTCTCCCTGCCATGAACCCCCAGATGGAATAGTTTTAGTTGTAAAATAAAGATTTTCTGAAACTGATGAGTTGAATAATTTAGCATTATTGAACCTTGACCGATAGTAGGTCAGTGACATTGGTATCCACTTGAATTAATCCACAAATTAATAGTTTGACGGCCTTCGTGGTCGAATAGTTAAGAACCTTGACTATGAATCCAGAGGTCGCGGATTTAAAATCCTGGCGTACGCAAGTGAATTTCACTTGATTAATTTTAACAATTTTATGTTTTTATTAACTTTAAGAAATTTTACTAAATATAAGACAAAAAGTCCCGATAATCCAATTTTAGTAGTTTGACTAACGGGTGCTTGTCATTAAAAACCTTACAATAAATTAAATTTACAGTTAAGGTACTTACAAATATATATATATATACACAATAAAAACATATGTAACAAACTTAAAACATTATATAGTTGAGCTCATTTACATAGTATATTTGCGGAAAGTTCCAGAGTGGTAGACACTTTCAGTATCGCCCTGATGAAATATCACCATTCAGAATTGAAGTGTTGCTTGAAATGGCTTTTAGCCATGTTTGGTGACCAGATCTGAATAGCCAGGTATTTCCCCACCCTCCTCTTCCCCTCCCTAATACCTTCAGCCTCACAACAATCCTAACTGACGGTTGGGAGCAGTTGGGACTGTTGTGCAGTATTCATACAGAGGCCGGCAAATCGTTCCAAAACCGGCCTGTAGAACTCAAGAACGAGTCGTGGAAACGAGCTGTTCTCATGTGAGAAATATCAACCGTGTACAAATGTTGGGCGCGCGTTTGGCGTGTTTCTCGACTATGCACCGATGCCGAAGGGATCAATGACGCTAGTTCCATAGAGCCATCTTCCATCTTCCATTCAAATACCGGTAGGACAACGACGGTTGGGAGCAGTTGCAGCTCTTGCGCGGTATTCACATTTTTTTTATATGAATACCGCACAAAAGTCCCAACTGTTCCCAACGGTCTGGAGCAAGTAAGACTATGGCATCCCCAATTGGGGAATGTTGTGAGGCTGAAGGTATTGGGAGGAGAAGGAGAAGGAGAGGAGGAAGGTGAGGAAAATACCTGGCTATTCAGATCTGATCACCAAACACGGCTAAAAGCCATTTCAACCAACCTTTAAATTCTGAATGGTGGTCTTTCACCCGGGCGATACTGAGAGTATCTTCCACTCTGGAACGTGCACAAATATACTATATCTTATTTTTAAATGAATTAATTGTGAAACAGACCAAATTAATTTAAAAAAATTTACTTGCGCACGCCGGGATTTGAACCCGCGAACTTCGGATTCGTAGTCGGGAGCCTTACTGTGAAACTAATTGTGAAACAGCACAAATTAATTTTAAAAAATTTACTTGCGCACGCCGGGATTTGAACCCGCGACCTTCGGATTCGTAGTCGGGAGCCTTACCCCTCGACCATGGAGGCCGTCACATAAAAAAAATTAAGGGAGCAAGTTCCCTACGAGAATTATAAACATGGATAGTGCAATGGTCTTTGCCGTTGCAGACTATTAACGAAATTCTGGAACCAATTCAGAACTCCGTATGGGAAGACATAAAAAAGAGTTATAGCCCAATAAAATTTTATATCCCGCGTACTAAATGGCAATATTCAAATGTGGGAAAGGAAAACAATCCGGGACACTGCGTATTTGTGCAAATGGCAATAACAATATTCAAACTTGGAATGCGCAGACAAAAAAATCAGGGATATTGTGTTCTAGCGAACAGGAAACTGAATTTCTAGTTTGGGACACCATATTGTTACTCTAAGGGGACACCCGACTCGAGACACACAAATATGGGATGGTCAATGGACATAAGACATAAGCCCAATTTATGTGAGCCATTGCGTCAGTACATCTTGATGAACAATAATAATAAAAAATAAGCAAGCATTGCATTTTTCATTGAAAGCAATAAATGACTATGTAATTTGACATATTTATTAAAAAAACAAACACTTCGTTTTAAACCACTTATTTAGTTTTAAATCATTACCATTCGGTTTCGATTATCCCAAGCGTCGTCGGGTAAAATTTAAAACTAAACAGAAATTCACAATAATAATAATAATGTGTTTATTTCAGCTGAACAAAGCGGTGATTGCAATACTTTGTCTGCCATATAATAGAAAACATCTAAAAAAAGTACATGATGTGGAAATAGAATATAAATAAAAAGGTGAATCTATGGTAAAGGGGCGCGCTCTGCCACTAGGCGACGGCCTGGACGAGAGTGTGGTGCATCAGAGCAGCACCCTTCCCTCTGCGAACATCAGCGAGGCGCTGCATCGCCAAGGGAGGCCGAACAGCACCCTGGAAGCGTGGTTATATTGTACTCGGAGTGTGTTCATGACGCCTTGTGTATACCTTGTCAATAGTTCGCTGGTGTAAAAGCTCATACAGTATGTCTGGAATAGTTGCTTCTTTAATGGAGGACTGCACCTGGTGAATCCCCAAGCGAGCAAGTTGGCTCGCACGCTAAGTGCTCTTCTTTGGCGTTTTATGTCATTTTAATCATTTGGGTCATCAGTGATGACATGCCCCCAGTATTTTATTTCGCTGCAGATTTTAAGATTGGATCCGCCGAGACGTATGGGCGGAATGACAGCAGGACCGGTATTTGCTTTGAAAATCAGCAGTGACAATTTATTAGCATTGTACATTAGCACGTAACTAACAACGCAGGCTTCGCATATGGCCAGAAGTTTTCTCATTGCTCTTACCGATAGAGCTAGTATGACCTTGTCATATGCATAGCTGATATTGTACATACATACCCCGGTAATGTGGCATCCGATTCTTGTTTTGTTCAGAGTTTTACTAAGCTCATCCATGTATACGTTAAACAGCACTGGGGACATTGAGCCTCCTTGTCTAACGCTTCACTTTAATTGAGCTGCTTCTGATAGGCTATCATCCCATCTGACAAAGTTTTCCTGTTGGTTGTACCATGTACTCAATATATTAATAATTTGCGGTGGTACTTGTACTTCGGTCAGTTTTTTTCCACAACTTATGATGACTAACCCTGTAAAAAGCTTTGCTCAAGTCTAGGAAGCATGCGTATACCGTCGTTTTTCTGGCTTTATGATATTCGATTGTTCGTTTCATATGGCTGTATCAGTAGAACATCCAGCTTTGGAGCCCACTTGTGAGTCCTCTATATTGAGCTTGTCTTCGGTTAAGTTTAGGATGACTTTTTCAAAGAGTCTTCCAGTTATTGTAGCAAGAGATGGCCTGTAATTAACGGATGATGTCAGGTTCAATTGTCGGCTTTTTGGAATCAGTATTATTATGGTTTTGGACATTTCTTCCGGAATGTGTCCTAATCCGATTATGGCAGTGAAGAGAGAGGAGAGTGAGCATATATACAGGTGAGATATACAAATACAACAAGAGGAAGACAAAATATAAAACGAAACAATGGAACAGTGAGACAGATATATGCTGAATTCAATTGAGGGAAAGGAAGCAATGGACGTGAAAAAAAAACAATGTTTTCCGAAAAAATTTATTATTTATTTATTACATATATGATATATTATACGAACATCATATTTCCCATCTCATTAGGTGTGAAACGCCTGTGTTGAGATGGCAATATACAGGGGTGGTTGTTCAGCTAGAATATTTGTGAATCATGGAATATTAGCAAATCATGAATTTTAGATAATTGATTTCAAACAACTGTATATCGTGGGAACTTAAATAATCCTTTGACACTCGTTAACAAAGACAGTGGATTAAAGTATCAAAAGAAAACATCCGAGGGAACCCTTTTGTTAACGCATAACGATGTTTTTTATAGGCAGACCGGGATAACATTGTGTCAATCCTAATACCGAACTGGCTTCAAACCCGACAGGACTCTCGTAAACATTTTTCATACATTTATTCTACACAAAAGATTCAAGGCAATATGCGGACCCACGTAAATAGGGCTTTAGCTAGGAATTTGTCAATTTTGATTGTAGTAGACTCTTAGAGTAGACTAGACTGCCAAATTTTGGTATTTGTCGTCGACAATTTCGTTGTTTTAGCCCATTTGACAAGGACTTTATGATGAGGATATAATTTCACGATGAAATTAACTTAATAAAAACTGCCAATAACCAAGCAAATATAATTATTTATGTTGTTCCTTAACAATCTCAATAATATTATACAATAATAATTAACAGAAAACTAAGAAGCTAGTTAAAATAGGGAAGATAATTTGACGAATTATTTATTAGAATTTTGTACCATTACAGCTTTATCAACGTCTCACATAAACCGAAAAAAAATAAATCAATTCAGAATATCCTACTAATTTATTAATTTAAAATAATAATTTGTATAGCACCTTTTTTGTGAAAAATCGTTATCGTATTCTCTTTTTCCAACCTTAAATGGGTACTTAAAAACATCATAGCTCATGACGGAATTACCTAGCGTTACGAGCTAAAAATAGTTGCATTGATTCGAAAATTCCAGATAGAGTTACACAAATTTCATGACGTCATAGCTTACTGCTTCACACGTATAGATTGTCTTCTTTATAGTCGAGATGATTAACGGTCAGCACCCAAAAATACACTCTTTGCAGTCTGCTAACGCAAGAAATAATACGAATGATTTATCTGTAAATTCTATACGGGTATTTAAGATAATGCACAAGGTTACAAAATAAATTTTAAAAAATCTTTTAAATTCCATATGAAATATATACTGGAATTTTAGGTAAAACGTTCGAAACTGCTTTCACTGGTTTTCAAATTGCACCTATTTTCAGACATTTTGTTATGTATTTCATAGAATTAAAAATATTATGGTTTCAGAATTTTTATTAAATGAAACCTTATACATTTCCCTAACTGCCTGTGTAGAATTTACACAAAATCATTTGCAGGATTGCTTGAATTAGCAAATTACCGAGTGATGCTTAGATCTCTTTTGAGTGCTGGCCCTTAAATAAAATATAGATTATTTAGATACATAAAATGGGTGACTTTAACGTAAAACAAGATCGAAAACAAACGAGTTAATTTAAAAACATATTTGGAAGTCTATGCAAATTCAATATTTATGCAATTATATGCAAACGATTATTTTTATAGTAATAGGTTTATTTGATATGCAGACTTTAGTTCAATGACCTGAAGTCATGTAGCCGAAATGTTTGTTCACGAATCATTGAAAGAGAACAAAACTAGATGGAAACGGGATTTTTCGATTACAATGTCATTATTTGCAGTTGTATCCATTAAAATTCGATTAGGTCCGGTACCTGGTTGTCACCAAACTGGTTTCACGTTTTTAATGCTGCCTTTCCAATATAAATTAATGTTAAATACTACAAGATTTAGGTAATCTCGTTAGATTGAATTCGCTTTTAACATATTCTCTAAAATGACAATACCTCCAGCTCTTGATATTTGATGGCAACATGCTACACTAGCGCCATCTAGAAGCCCGAGTTGTACGAATTAATTTTTTCATAAATTTTTAATAGATTTTCTGTGAAATATAGAAATCAAATAATTAATTATAGAAATCGAAAATTCAAAAATAAATATTATGTAACCTGCATGTGATTTTACTCCTTTTTTACTCATAAATGAAAAAAATATATTAAAGAGGCTATTAGATTTGTACTACCGGTTATAAGCCACGCCGATCGCGCTCGTTTTGTTGAGATATCGGAAAACTAATTTGACTGTCGTTATTAATTCTATAATTATGTTACATTTTCATAAAAAAACCTCATTGAATAAATATTTACAAAAATATACATATTAACCAATTTAATGAAGCTTATTATGAATTATGGTTTGTTTGATCTCAATAATAATTTGAAAGAAAACCCAGCCGAAATGTCATATAAAAACTATAACACAGTTACTGAATCAAAACGTTGTCCAATTTTAACATCACAACTAGATCGACTACAAATTAATCGTACTAGGTAATTAATTTGAAAGAACTATGACATTGCGCCTAGAAAAAAAATTAAGCGTAAGAAAAAAAGCGCACTTAACTTACGTGCGATAAAATTTACTGCAGTCATTGCAAGTCATTTACAATAAGATCTATATTAGCGAATCAATATCGGTTACAGCAGGGATGCACAGCCTTTTTTTGACATCGATTTCCAAATTGTTCGAGGATCGTTGGAGGTAGATACTGCAAATGGGGAGCCGTTTAGGAAAATCCGAATTTTAAATAAAGTAAAATTTTAAGTAAATTTTCAATGACCAAAGAAAATAGTTTTTTCTATGAAATTTTTAAAAAGTGTCACTTATCAATCAGTCTGATCAAGGCACATTATCCTATTCGTATACATACTTATAGGTACCAGTAGCGTGCAGTTCATAAAGGCTGAAAAGCTGCGCCTACCCAAAGAATATAGATTTTTGATTCAAACCTGTTTTTTTTTCATAAACTTGTGAATATTTTTTTATATCGCGGTCCTTATACTCGTACGTTGATACATTGTTTCTCTTTGACAAATTTACACTTTTTAGTAAGATAATAAAATGGCCGTTATCAATTATTCAATCCACAATTCATAATACCAAAAAAAACTACGCACAGCACATCTTTGGTCATAGATCAATGCATGTCCCTGATAGGTACCCATTTAGTATCAGACAAAACAATATTTTGTTCTATTCCTCGATTCCTCGGGTGTTATGAATATATTTTTTCTTACTTATATAATACATTAAACGTATTTTCTGGTAAAAATAATAAGAACTAAATCTTGTATTTGTGCAACGTGTTAATTTTTAGGTTATTAGTTATAGAAATGTCAACATAATAAGTATTGCATGTCTGTTGGAAGCGTTCATTTCATAGGACACTGTTGTAGATAACTTACTTTATTTAAATTTTCAAATCTGGATAATACGAAATTCATATTTATAAATCAACATTCTGATTCCACTGTGAAAAATCCGAAAATAAGTTTTCCAAATCCGGATTATTTGGATAGCAATCTCTAATCAGTGGGAGTTGTAAAACGAAAATCAGTGAAGAATTTGTATTTTTAAGAATCAGTTTCAAAGGGAAGTTCCAGTGACCAGAACAGGAATAACGATCATTTCAACCCGTTTAACTTAACTTTGACCGAAATCTTATTTTGGAAAGTGGGTCGTAACATATGACACGGGTTGTGCAGCACTTTGTTACAGCATCCGATTGATTGTTTCATGATGTCAGATCTCTCGACATAATAAATTGGGTTGCATAGATTGAATAAGAAATGGGACATGGGAATGCTCGACAGCGCGGACTCTAAAGTGTCGCATTTAATCAAAATTCTTTTCTTTCACAAATTGACTGCTGACCAAGGATTATGTAACTGGAGAGGTGTGTGCGTATCGAAAGACTTTTCTACAAGATGGCGACCGGCATTTCACAATACAACTATCCCGAGATTTTGAGTTTTGGGATGGTATTTTATTTCTATTATTAAGATAGATCAAAGGATATAATATATAGAGTTCGTTCATACGTTTTTGACCGCTGAATTCAATTCTTCGGCTGGCTACGTCCCCCATCACGACACAATAATTTTTTTCTGCTTACTGTGTTGATAGTATGAGATTTTCATATATTGTCAGATTATTCGTACACCGGGATGTTACACTTTCTTATTAAAAAATACCTTAGGGAAATGGGCAGGCCAGAGCAAAAAAAAACTATAAATCTAATAAAAAATTAAGACTTGTGCTGGAAAACGAATGTCCCCTGAAATGATGTCAATAAGCAGAAACTCCATAATTGAAAAAAAAATTAAAAGAACATTTTTAACTTTTATGAAAGAGTCGAACTAAATAGTTTTTATAAGTTCAAGCCGATTTTTTTTTACTTAAATTGACGGCAAGCCTAGCACGCCCCCCCCCCTCTTATTGTGTTAGGGCATCAAACAAAAAAAATTATCCAAGGAAAGAATGAATAAGGTAATGTCAATACAAAAATAAACATATCAAATCGTTTTTAAGAAGATTGTAACATATCCTCTATAGTTCTTTAATCGATCATTTGACGGAATGAGTTATCGGAATAGTAAGTCATAGAAATCTTTGTTATTTTACAGCGCCACTCGCGAAGGATGGCGACACCATCTTTCTTATTATTGCCAATTTATAAACGCCAGGCAGTTGCATCAAACGTAAAAGCGGTTTGATTGGCAGTGGCGTAGTTGGAACATCGGCCAACTAGATAGTCACGAGGGGCTCCGGACCTAGAGGAACCCCCGCACCAGAATATCAATTACATACATACCACAGTGCCCTAACACGTAAGAGGGGTAAGAAACCAAAATACGAGGGGCGAGCTGAGTGTGCCGCCAATTTAAGTAAAACAGCAATTATGTAAAAAGCTTCGGCTTGTTTACAAAAAAATAATATTTTGTTTGACTCTTTTATAAAAGTTAATAATTTGCTTACTGCAGTCAAAATCACGCGAAACAAATGTGGAGGGCAATGAACTGGGCTGGTGCCAAAATGGGTGACACGTGCCCTTTGCTCCAGCCGTCGAAATGGTACGCTAAGGCACGCCTATTCATTCTGATGTCGATGTTACATACAAAAGATTAATATGAGGTGAAAGTTTCGATTTAAATCAAATTTATCCGTTCTTACTGTTGTATTAAAAGCACTTGTAAATGTAACTAACTAACTAACCATCACGCCGTTTCTCCGCAGGGGTAGGCAGAGAGGACGGACCGCCAAACAACTCGATCTTGGCATACACTTCTTGCTTCATTCACATTCATACAACGCCTCATACATTCTCTTATGTTATTCCGACTTCTGGTATGGCCCGACTCGAGTATTTGATTCACTTGATCGTGCCATGTCTTCCTCGGGCGTCCCCGGCTTCTTCTTCCATTCTCCTTACACTCCTTTCTTCGTTCATTCGCTCTACATGCCCAAACCATCTAAGCGTCCCTTTCTTAATCTTGCTCACTACGCTTACATCAGCCTTGCATTCTTTACGAATCTCAACATTTTTCACTCGATTGTAAATGTAAAGTAGATTTATTGACCATTCAGGTTGACACAGCTTTAACAAGTGACTCCCAGAGGTTACGTCCCATAGACAAACCTATAGAAATGATCCATAGAGTATATTAGTATATAATACCAAAACTTACCAAGATGGATGCATTCGAATTTGTTTTTGCAGTACAAAAACTATGTGTAAAACAGAGATTTTAAGAATGAAAACTTACATAAAATATTCCCATTTCTTGTTTAATGTTTTTATTAAAGATGGAGGCGGCCACACAAATACGTTCGCCTGTTGGCCATCGGTACGCCACTGTTGATTATGCAGCGAGAGATCTCTGAATACGGCTGATTGAAACTGCGTTACTCAATTTAATAGCTTATCAATATTGTTATTGTGTTCAATTCGTAATTCAACTCCATTAACTGTTTAAAATATTTATTAAAACAAATTTTAAAATATTTTTATTAAGGGCCAGCACTCAAAAGAGGTCCTAAATATCACTTTCCAGGTTGTTAATTTAAGCAACAGGTACCACAAATGATTTATCTGTAAATTCTATGTGTAGTTAGGAAAATATATAAGGTTTCAAAAGACAAAAATCAACTAAGTGTAATCTTTAAATACTATGAAACACATTCCAAAATGTCTGAAAATGGGTGCAGTTTGAAAAGTAGTGAAAGTACAAGTTAAAAATAAATAAATATAGATATATATATATAAATACATATTAATAACGCCCTTTGCCATTTTTGAAAAATAATGTGATTCTTTGCATTACGTAGAGCAGTGCTCCGCAACCTTTTCTCATCTGCGGCACACCAAAATTCTTCCTAGAATTCCGCGGCACACCAAAAGCTAAAATATTGAATATTGAATTGAATTTTACAATAAATTTTCGTACTTTGCATTTGACCGCGGCACACCTGTATTCGGCTCACGGCACACCAGTGTACCACGGCACACCGGTTGCGGAGTACTGACGTAGAGAAATATATTATTATAATGTGATAATATAATTTCCCAGTGACACACCCCTGGAGTCCGATTCCGGTTCTTTTTAAGGATAAGACATTGTCCTCGTCCCTTTAAAAGGGTTTTTAAGACATTTTACCTAACTGCGGTTCAGATTCCATGTCAACGACAATACATTCTTTAAAGGGAGTTTGTGGTTTAAGTATCACAGTTGTATCGGACGCTTTGCCGCCCATTTTTATATTTTGTGAATAGTTGTAACTTGTAAGGGAATCGGGTCGTGTGGAAAATAAATGTTGCTTCACTGTTCGCACACAGGCCCGATTCCCGATATTTTTGTATATGTCGGGTGGTCTGGGGATGAGTATGTTCCCCCAGACCACTCTACCTTTGACTGAATAAAGATGACAGAGCGAGATGACGCGGTGGGAGGGAGACGGTGATGTCGAGTAAATCTCACGGCGCTACTCGATGCAGATTTTTTTGTCGATAGCGCCGTGAGATGTCAACTAGGCCGCCCGGCGTAGCGCCTAGGTGGTATTTGTATACAGGCCGAAAACGGGCAATTCGGCAGTCATCCAGCGACGCTCAAACCGATATCTAAACCGACCTGCCTTCTTCTTCTTTGACCCTCCGCTGACTCTTGGACCATCCCCCGGACGACCAACACTCACGGAACCAGACCATCGAATGACCACGGACAAGGCACGCAGAGCAGAATCCGAGTTTGCACAAAAGTGTGTATTGTGCAAACGGATTTGTACAGCCGCAGGAGTTTTTTTTGCATAAAAAGGAATATTGTGCAAAAGGCAAAGTGATACAGAAATCGTCGTCGTTCCCTCTTGCAAAAGGGAACGATAGGTCGCCACCCCCTCCCCTCCAGACCGCTTCGTAGATTGGGATCAGCAGGCCTCTACAGTTCGCTTGTGTGCCAGGACACGTCTGGTACAACAGTATTATTAAAAATTATATGTGCATCACATATACTTAACACGTGTAGTTTATTATAATTTTTAAAATTTAAATTACATTTATCTGACATTTCTATGTAAGTCTTTAAGCCTAATGATAAGGACAATGTCTTATCATCAAAGGGAACCGGAATCGGGCCCCTGGTAAAAAAACATAAATCATAATGAATAAATCCAAGTTCATTTATTCAACCACTGTTCAAAATACCCCTAATGTGAAATACGACCCTTCACATAATATTGAATTGAGTATGTGAAACTACGTTTGATAGTTCAATCAACGTGTTTGACATAATTTATTGATTGAACTAGTATTGCCTTTGCGGCGAGATGTGTCACCCATTGATTGTCATCGGTCATCTCTCCTCAATTGTTATGATAACAATGAACGTCTAAGATAACATCCAATCATGTCATTACAATAGAACAGCTACGTCAATGAACAGTAATCAATTGATTGCATGATATGACATGAGTTCGTTGCTATAGATACGGAAACTTCACCGCTATTACACCTTAGGACCATGAATTTTGCATTTTGTCAATCCATTGTTACGTATTTATGGCAATCCGGTTTGGAGAAATGCATCGAACATAGCATTAGACCCATTAGACAAAATCAAAAGGTGACAATTAAACTCATCCTTCAAGTACCGATCTACACAGACCCATTAGAAAAAATCAAAAGGTGACAATTAAACTCATCTTTCAAGTACCGTTCTACACAGACTCCGGTACAATTTTCAACACTTGACATCATGTTAATATAAAAAAAAATGCCAAATCTGTACTACTACGCCTCTTCCAACACAACCTTCACATTCCAAAGCAACCTCAATAAAAACCAGATCCTCAACAAATGAAACCCTGAATATCCCGATAAACCTCACTTCACACGGGCAAAAACACTTCTAAGTACTAGGCAATCAAACTTTATAATTGAATATCCACCACTTTGAAACAACTACTAATTATAAATATAATATTTAGAATTAATCTTTTAAAAATATATCACAGCCTGCATCAAAAAATAAGGTATTCACATTATTAAAAACACTATAAAACCAAACAAAACCCAATACATAAAATAATATTTTACTTAATTGACAGTCCCTTCCCTCATTTTACGTGCAATATACTTTCCTACTTTTCTATTATCAAACATACTCGAAAGTATCTCTAATTACACATTTCTTATTTTTCGAGGATTTGCCTAAATCACTATCCCTAAATATGTATCATTTGTAGAAATCATAAACATATTATAATAAAAGCAACTCCACTTTTTTTGCTCAAACATGTTTGGCCAGCAAAAGTTGAGAATTGTACCAATGTGCATCGCATCACAACACAAGTAATCGTGTCTCTTAGCCATTGCGTGATCTAAACATGCCAAACAATAGTAATTATTGGCAGAACTCATTACCCAACATCCCAGCACAAACTGTTGGGTAATGGATTAATGATGTGCGGAAAAGGCTATTTAAAAACGCACGAAGCATATCGGATAAACGCAAGTTATAACAATAGGCGCAGTACCTAAAGTAGGAATGCAGTGTCTAACCTGTAATTAATATGAATGATACTTTCTTGTGTGGAAATGGAAATGCTGGGTAATCTTGATAGCATTATTCAAGAACAGCACTGCAATGATGGAAGCATTTTTCCGATAGGAATCCACTATCGTCTCCCTTATACGTTTGGTGAGAATTAATACAAAATAATCCATTTCTGACCTTACTGCGTTGCGTACAATGCAAAATGGATAAATACTTACATAATGGTTAAGAAAAAGTCAAGCAAACATCTTTCGATGAACAAACAAAACAAGTCAACGATATTACAGTTGCAACAAGGAGTACATAATATGTGAACACCTTCAATTACCACCTGATCAAGAACGCGATTTTTTGTTTTATACAATTTGGTTATTTTGCGCCGTCTTCACGTGCAATTAAGTAAACTTTCGTATTTGACGTAAAACTTGATGATGTGAGTGTCCAAACAGCGCGACAATAGCCCCCACCTAACTGCAAGGATGCGCGCGCAGCGTGTAGGTGGCTACTTAACCAAAAAATAGAAAGATTCTAATCGAGTCAACTAAATTGACACTTAATGGTAACGTACCACCTGACGCATTGTCCACACGCGGACACTCACTTAAAATTAACAAAACGATTTAGTTACCACTTATCACTGTCCTTTCTATTGGGTGCGTGTGATATAGGCATTAGAATAAAAATCGATTTAGTCCCTTCTTCATCAACAAGACCGGTGTGAAAAATATACGTCGTTAGCAAAAAAAAAAAGGTTTAGCGATTTTTTTTATAACGGCAGTCAAAAGCGCGGAGATTTTTTACGGTGTCAATTGAAACAGGGATGCCAACCCTATCCCTGGTAAATTGATTACCCGACAAGTAACGCACAATAAATTTCGTGCGCGTAAAGTGTTCAATCAGCAATACAGATGTTATATTAATTAATCAAGAACGTTGACAGTCCAATCCACCAGGCAGACATTAATCTGCAAGGTCGATTCTTTCGAAAAAGTGAACTAATTATTATGCTTCCATATGAACTACCAGCGGGAATCGTTGAAATATTATTGTTTCTGTGTGGAATATGAAATAATACACAATCTCTTTCACAAATTAAAAGTGAGAGAAAGATAAGCTAAGCAAAAATGCCCTAACACGCAACAGGAAAAAAAATAAGAGGGGCGCGGGCGAGCTAGATATGTGTAAATTACAGCTACAAGTAAAAAGGTTCTGCTTGTTTACAAAAACCGAATATTTTGTTACAGTATTTAGTTTGTCTCTTTTTGTAATTTCCGTACCGGAGTCAAAAGCACGGAAACACACGTTGATGCCAAAATTGGTGTCACGTGTGCTTCGCCTCCAGCCGTCAAAATTGAATTAGGGCAAATCTATCAATTCTTATGTCAGTGCGTGGGACACATTTTTATGTGATAAGCGCACAAGAGTTTGTGGAGCCAGTGAGACTATGACATCCCTCAATTTGGAGAGTAATGGGAGGCCGAATGAATTTGGGAGGGAAACGAGATGGAGTAGAGGAAGTATCTGGCTATTCAGATCTGGTCACCAAACACGACTAAATTAGATTCGATTCAAGCAACGCGCGAAACTTCGATTCAATTTATTCATCCACTAAACCGGTCTCCCATTTTGAATAGTAGTCTCTCACGAGTGATAACAAGTGTATCTAAAGTGGCTGCTCACGGCTCGGTATCAATCAACAATACCTGTGTGCATCAACAATGAGGGGTAATGTTGCGCGATGTAGCGCTGTATGGACTCGTACACGGGTCTGCAGATGTCAGTATATGTCTAGCCGCTAAACTGTCAGTATTACAGATTTCTGTTTTACCGTCCCGCATTTAGCTTGCTTGGGGTAAGTTAAGTGACGACGAGGCTGTAGAATTTTACGCTTATTCACACTGCTTTTGTGATATTATTAACGTGTCTAATAAAATCAACATCCGTAAAAATATTTCTAAAGCGTTTTTAACTAAAAGAAGTGTTACTAACAATTTTTTGAATTAAAAGTTCTATAGTGATCTCGATAATATCGAGAAGTTACTGAAATCACGTACCACTTTCTTGCATGCTAGAAGTACGGAACAATGCTCCCGCGCCGCACCGACCCGTGAACAGGTACCAATATAAATGGAACTGAGAGCTTTCGGTATCAGGCATTCTTACAGCACACGGTTCATGTTGAATTCATACTGACGCGTGAGAGAAACACATAAGACTCTGTAAAATGAATACCACAGTATTTTAATTCACTAATTGCCTCTTCTTGACTGAGAAGTCGTTCAATGCCAAAAGATTTTTTTTAAAATTATATTGTATGATTTCAATCAATATTTGATTTCCTACTCTGCTTACATATTTTCTAAAACTTATTTCTAAAATTCCCGAGTAACGCCGGTAGCCAGGATGTGGTTCAGACTATGCATTGAGGTTTGTTACTTATAATGATATCAAATGTCAACAGTGGCAATAATGCAAAGGAAAATAATAATAATTCGCAGTTGTTGCCTATGAAATAATAGGTTACAGGTTGAATAGACACAGCTGGCCGGTGTATAACGCATTGGTTACAAGCTTGCAATTATTTTATGCAAGACTAACTCGACAAATGGATACCCCATGCATCCTGTGGTTATTTCGCATTACAATAAAATATTCATTGAAACTCGTTTATTAAGTACCCGCTTAGTACAATTACCTGGACAGTACAACGATTAATAGGAAACCGGAATTTACGGTGTGAAATAATTTTTTTTAAAACTTCAGGATTTGGGAGCAAATGCGGGAAAACCTAAAACATGCAAGTTAGTTCTGTGATACCAATCATAGAATTTAGTTGTCCCGCACGGGACAATCAATTTTTGTTTAAAACGCTGGAAGTCCCGAAAAAATCTGTACGTCTGGCAACGGCGGTGCTAATCTACTTAATATGGATGTGAAACACGAATCCGAAATTGTGGTGATCGCGATAAGGTTGAAATCGCTTCATGGCATCGAACGCCAATCTTTAATTAAACAAATAATAAAAATTACCAAAGTCTTTGCAAAATTTGTGAACACTTGAAATATTATTATCTTTCATATGATAAATAATCAAATAATTTTTCAAAATCATCATAAATTTTATTTAATACATTTGTCAAAAATTTACGACCTGTTTTAAATAACATGAAAAATTTTCACGATAGGTTTTTAGATTAGCCGTTTTAGTGTATTTTCCAAGTAGGTGGGTAAACAGCTATTGATAATTTGTGTTAATAGTAAATAAATATGATATTAATTAAAAATGCAATAACTTGGACAAATATCAACCAAACTTAATGATTCTTTTTACACGTACTGTAAAAAAGAATGTATCCCATGCATCTAATAAAAAACTAAAACTACTAAATATAGAGAAAAAAAATTGAAAATTATGTCGTTTCACAATTGTGTTTTCCCGTGCAAAGGTCATGTAGTCCCGTCTTACAGCGGGCGAATATGAGGAAAATTCACTTTTATCCGCATTCTAATTATTGCGATGGCCAATAATCCTACTTCCGTCATCTCTGTCTCCATTTATCATATGGAAGGGCTCATCATCCGTAATGTCACCGTCCTTCGATACATCGTCCGCGATAGGACTAAGACCCGACATGGTGAAATATATCGTTTTAATTTATTATAACAGGACAAACAATATATATATAGCATACAAGATATACGCCAACTGCAATACACCGTTCTCAAATGTAACACGTGATCTTGTAAGGATCAACAAACGCAGCGTTTAGGAGCTTCGTCGCTAACGATTGCAGCGCCATAGCTGCACCGCACTCGGTTAAAGGTTTAATAAATAATAATGACATTATAGCATTTTGGAAATGGAGTCGTTATACGCGGGTTACAAAACTGCACAATTTTATGCAACCTATTCACGATATTGTGCATTAATCAACGGATGTATCCTTTATTCAAATAGTTATTCAATACATAAAACATTTCCATGTTCTGCTGGAACGAAACCACGTGTTTGGATCAGTTCATTGAAAAACATATTACGTTTGCATTGTCCACGAATGATAAATATGTACATTAATGCAGCGGATAATTTATAATGGAAGTGAATGCATTCATTTTTTCTTCTAACGAAGGTTGGACTTCATCGAGGATTTGTACGCTTTGCAGCAAGCCTCCGTGGTCCACGTCTGCGTTATTCCGGAATGTAGCCCTTCAGGGTAAAGATTCCCTCGATGATAGTCAGCCTCCGATAGGAGAGCGCACCGGAAGAAAAATAAGATTATATTCCAATTACGGTCTCCGTGGTTGAGTGGTTACGATCCTTGGGTACGAATCCGGAGGTCGCGGGATCAAATTCCGGCGTGAGCAAGAACATTTTATTTGATAAAATTGTGTTGTTTAATAATTTACTCATTTAAAATAATATGTAGTATATTTGCGGCACTTTCCAGAGTGGTAAATACTGTCAGTATCGCCCTGGTGAAAGACCATAGCTTTAGCCGTATTTGGTGACCAGGTCTGAAGAGCCATTTATTTTCCCACTTTCCTCTTCCCCTACCCAATACCTTCAGCCTCACAACATTCCCCAATTGGGGATGCCATAGTCTCACTGGGTCCAGAAGGTTGGGAGCAGTTGGGACTTTTGTGCGGTATTCATATAAAAAAAACCTCACAACATACCCCAATTAAGGATACCATAGTCTCACTGGCTCCAGACGGTTGAGAGCAGGGGGGGACTCTTGTGTGGTATCATATAAAAATAAAATAAAATATGGTATTACAAGAATTGTACCATTCATGTTTCTTCAGTCGGGACTTAATTCTTAAAAAAATTGCACCGAATTCGAGAGTCCAGTAGTGGTGGGCGAAGCGGCTCGGTTTGGTGAGCCGGATCACTAAATCAGCTCTCTGTATAGACAATCCACATGACAACTGGATGAAAAAAGTACCGCGTAAGAGCATCTTAAGGACGTCTTTAGGAGGGCCAAGGGAGTGAGGGAGAGGGCATGATGCGGGGGGACGCGAACCGTCGTTAAATCGAGCCGGATCACCGAACCGGTAAACTACAAAGAGCTGATTGAGTGATCCGGCTCACAAAACCGAGCCGCTTCGCCCCCCACTAGAGTCCAGCGTTTTATAGTCAATTACTACCTCCTCCGTATGTTATTCGTGCAGTGGCTGCTACCTTTATGATTGTGTTTCACAATTCTTATGATGATTTGTTTTGTTTTATTCTAATAATGTACATATATTTATTTATTCTTTTATAAGCTTGGTACAGAGATTACATTTTTTTAACTACCAAACTAGGCACATGCTCGTATTATGGTGGTAGAAGTTTGTTGTGTATAATATTGTTGTATACCTGGATAAAGAATTAAGAAATTAAGATAACATAATTACAAATAAAACAGAAGCATTTTAAAAATAATATATAATCATCATTGTATTGACGGGCTTTACAAAATAACGATTGTAAAAGTTTTTGACAAAAACGACACTACATAAATAAATCATCAAAATATTTTCATTATTGGTAATTTCGTGGTATTAAGAATAGTGAGACCGAAAAGAACGTCAATGATTTGGACATGTAGAGCGGATGAACGAAGAAATAAGTGTCAGGGGGATTATAATATGATAATAGGGGAAGTGGTTCGCTACGTTTGATGACTTCGCAGGGGTGACCGGGTTCATGGAGCGAGGTTTGTCCAGGTCTTGGCTGCGGATGCGTCTGCCCACCAACTGCATGGTTGACCGGATCAGTAGAGACCGGTTGAGGAAGACCCCTTGACTTCTTGACCCATCGCCTTGCACCCCAGTGGGAGGGACGGATTAATACGTCCGTCACTCCTGGACACACCGACCCGCAGATTCTTACCCATTCATACTTTTTTCCTCCTCCGAACTTTATCTCCTAGTTTCCTTTAAAATACCCTCCACACAGCAACCCCAAGGATGATATAGGCCCTGAAAGAAATTATTTTTCTCATGGCCTTCTGTGTGGAGTTGATGTTAAAAAAATATATATATACATATTCATGCAAATTTATCATATTTAGACCGGCCGATGGCTGAGTTTGCATCGCGTCTGGGTCTCACTCAGGCATCGTGAGTGCAATTCCTAGGCTGACAAAGTCCTCCATCACGACACAAGCAACGTCTTCCTCTTAGTGTGATGGTAGTAGGAGATTTTCAAATACTGTCATGTTATTCCTAACCCGGGAATGGCAGAAGTCGTGGGCGCCCCTGGAAGACATGGCGCACTCAAGTGAAACAAATAGTCGAGTTGGGTCATGTCAAGAGTAAGAAAGTAAGAATAACAGAACAGCGTATGAGACGATTTATAAGTGTATGCCAAGTCAAGGCATACCTACGAGTAGTTGCGTGATGTTTCGATTTCTATCAACATGTGCGGGGAATGTAATACAGTTAAACAAAAATAAAAAAACGATTAGGGAACACCGCATTCCTGCTAAATTCTTAGATAAAAATAATTAATTCTTGGTCGTTTCGAAGTTACCGCGGAGATACATTATTTCTTTGTGTTTAATTTTAGAGTATTATTTTTAATAAATACGACCAAGAAAATCTGTCAAAATCACAAAGGTATCAAATTCTTGAGTAGGAAACAATCAATAGCTTGGCAGGCCTCCAAGCCGAAACACGTATTTCCCATCAGTTTATTAATTCCCAGCGAGTTCAGGAGGAAATATCAAAATGAATACATGAAATGTAGTACGGCCAACTCGGTAATAATTATTTTATTAGTGTCTGGTTACTGCCTATCCCGGAAGAGAGGTTGCGGTCGGTTGCAGAAACATACGAAGAAAATTATAATTGGGGATTGAAAATTTAACGTAGACGCATTGATGTCCTGTCAAAGAATGGGACAATCAATCATCTGTTATTTGTCTTTTTTTTTAATGCGAATATCGCATTAAAATCCCAACTTCGGGGAATGTTGTGAGGCTGAAGGGTGTGGAGAAGGAAAGAAAAATGGTAAGATTCACATTTCAAAGAAGATGAGTTATCCAGCATTTTGAAAACGTCGTAGGAGTTAAAAAAAAACAGTTTTTAAATAAAACCCAGTCCGCCTCAGCACAGAAACCTCTAGTGAGGAGGACTATGAAAAACAACCTGAATTGTCTTATTATAGATTAATTCCAAGCAAGTGTTTAATCAATAATAAAACAATAAATTAAATTCCTATTTCTTAACAAGTCTTGTAATTCGATATTATACAAACAAACAAAAAAAATTACTGAAATATATATATTTTCATATGAAGCGGTAACTTTGTGATGTGACATTATAATTTATAAAATAAAACAATAACTTTATTTTACATCACTTTTATTTATACTTTAGCCGACCGGGTTTCGCTACTACCGTAGCTTCTTCAGGGCAGTATACAACTAAACTTTAGTTTAAAGTTTAGTTGTATACTGCCCTGAAGAAGCTACGGTAGTAGCGAAACCCGGTCGGCTAAAGTATAAATAAAAGTGATGTAAAACAAAGTTATTGTTTTATTTTATAAATGAAATATATATATATATTTTTTTTAAGTATTGTTAACATTGATGTTAATATTATTTTAATCATTGAAGAAGATAATATTATCTTCTTCAATGATTAAAATATTACAATGAGGTTTACAAACTTCAATAAGTTATAAAAAAAATAAATTGAATGTTAATATTATTGCCCATCTAACTAAGTGATTCCCAATCTGGGCAATATCGCCCACCAGTGGGCGATTTAAGTAGCTTGTGGGGCGATCAAGAGTTAAAAGTATTATAGGGGGCGATTTTGTATGATTTGGTAGGCGATAGGTAAGGTGACCAGTCGTACTGGTTTTTGGTCCTGCGTCCCGGTTGGTCGTTATCCCAAACCAGTGCACAAAACATCCCGAGGTCTAAAAAGTACACCACGCACCTTCAGAAAGCGGGCCACTCGCATATGGTGGAATGAGAATCGGTTAACACCTCCAAATATCATAAAACCGGGGAAAAAAATTGGCCAGGTTATAAAAACTTTCAGATTAATAACTTGGGGGAGGGGGGATACTGACAAAAATATAGGTAGAGAACACTGACGTCAGAATTGATAGACTTGTCCTAAGTACTATTTCGACGGCTGGAGGCAGCGGTCACGTGACACCAGTGGCGTGCAGTCCATGAAGACTGAAAAGCTGTGCCTACCCTACCGTGCAGCCATCATTAGTCAAGTCATACCATCTCAGCCCAAAACATTGTAATTTAACTAAGTTTTAATCTGGAGTGCCCTACCAGGTAAGCATGTTTTCTGTATATGTACATAATAAGATAAACCCCAGCAAGTAGTATTTGTACAGCGCCCTTGAGGTGATTTTTCACAAAAACGGCGCTATATAAATCGTCCAAGTATTATTATTATTACCCTAACAAAAACGAACCATAGAAAAATAATTTAAAAATTCGTAAGTCAAAATAAATAGTTGCATGCCGTCCACGTCTGTTTCGCGTAATCTTGACTGCGGTAAGCAAATTATAAAAAGGGTCTAAAAGGGACTTTAACAAAATCTTCGGTTTTTGTAAACAAGCCGAATCTTTTTACTAATTTGCTGTTTTACTTAAATTGGCGGCACGACTAGCTCGCCCTTCTTATTTTGGTTTCTTCCCCTTGCGTGTTGGGGCATTTCTATGTATTAGTCGCTCTGTGGCTGAAAACCTCCGATCTAACTGGCGATTTTTTTATATGGCTCGACTCAATTATTATTTTATTTAAAAAAAAAAGACAAACATACTCAGGTTAGGAATAATGTGACAATATTTGAAAATATACCACACGGTAAGCGGAAAATATTGGTCGCGTCGTGATATAGGACTTAGTCGGTCGAGGAATTGAACTCAAGACGCCTGGGTGGGACCCAGACGCGATGCCAACTCAGCCACTGACCGGTCCTTTGTGAAATACCTCGCAATGTCTTCATTGATTGTTTATATCGTTTATGTACTATTCTGACTTGTGGGCGGCACGTGTGAACAAACACTCAGACCAAAAAGCCAATTAAATATTAGTCATACAAGTAAGACGTGGTTCATTTATCATACCTAAAATACTTTGAAACAGCGGATTAAATTCAATTAGCAAATTCGTTCCCAATTTTTTTCTCAATAGGTGGGTTCTTAAATTAAATCCTCGTTAAAAGGCAAAAGCGTACATGGTATTCATATTAATTACAAAATGTCGGACCGAGAATTTTTCTTAATTTTTATGATTTCTTCAAAAGACGCGTAATCACGTTGTTTAAATATTATTAATAAATAATTATATTAATAATAAATAAAGAATACTTTTTTTTCTAATAAAGTATTTTATTATTTTTTTAAGTATTTTAACATTTTTAATTATGATACCGATAAGGATGACGGGGCATATTGGGGTAGCCGTAGCTCAGTGGATTAGAGCGCAGGGTCCCGGATAAACCATGAGGTCCTGGGTTCGAGTCCCAGCTGCTGCCGTTATCTTTTTCTTTTCTGTGTGGTTTCAGTTTCATGTTTCATTCTGAGAGTTGTTAATATTATCTTTAATGATTGAATATATATTATAATGAGGTTTATAATCTTGAATAAGTTATTAAAACAAAATTATATATATATTTTAAATACTGTCACTGTCGAGAATCGAACCCCGTTCATATGCTTGGAAGGCAACTATGATGACCATTACACCACCAACTATTAATAACGGTGGCATAAATTCATTATATGTACATAGTGAAAATAAGAATTATGTATTTTTTTAAATTTTAGAATTAGATCCAAAATTATATCTTTTAATAAGTGATTTTGTAACAAACCATCTCAGTAATAGGCATGCGTATTGATCGTTGTTCTTCGATCTTTCTCACTCTCATTCAGGATGAAAGTAAACTGAATGTTGTGTAAATGTAAACCTGAGACGAATGTGCGTAAAACCATGTATGACAATTTTAAAAATATTGAGATTCGTAAAGAATACAAGGCTTATGTGAGCGTAATAAGTAACATTAAGAAAAATACGCTTATATGTTTTGTATACGTAGAGCGGATGAACGACGAAAGGAGTGTAAGGAGAATATATGACGCGAATGTGAATGGAATATAAAGTCGGGGACGCTCAAGGAAGACATGGTACGTTCACATTAACCAAATACTTGAGTCGGGCCATGTCAAGATTCAGAATATATGGGACGATGTATGAATGTGAATGAAGCAAGAAGTGTATGCCAAGATCGAGTTGTTTAGCGGTCCGTTCTCTCAGCCCACCCCTTCGGAAACGGCGTTGGTTAGTTAGTTAGTTAAATAGGAAGGTGTATAAATTAGGAACTTAAGGACATAAAGGTGTTTAAATACATTATTTTAATAGCTAACGAAAGGATTGTTTCATTGTACATGTATATGAGTTGGGGGCTACATATACATACATACCTGAACGGTTTGAAGGAAAATACTGCATTTTTAGGCAGATTGATCAGGAGAAAGATAGCAAGAGATCGACAGGAGTGGAGATGTTTACTAGAGGGAAAGATTCTTTTTTGACTAAACTTTGTTTGCTTACTGGAAGAGTTTTCTCAACACCGATTTTGAATATAGAAAATATCTACTTATCGAAATCTCTCTACTCCGGACTTTGTACAAATCAGAAGAAAAGTCATTTGAGGATAAAAATATATTCAAAGATATTAAGATCGACGAAGTATTAGAAATTTTGTTTGCTGAGTAATATTGGCATCGTCATTTAATTATTTATTGATATGTGTATGTATGTAGAATAATTTCTCGGTTTACTCGCGTAATGTAGTCCTTTTTTTCGGAGAAATCACATTGTCAATTTTCAGAGGCCCTATGTCTTGAGTCTTGTTTTGAACTGATCGCTTGCGCGTATCCGTTCAATCCAGAAGTCAAAACCTAAACATAAGTTGATGAGCTTAGCTGAAGAAATCCAAACAAATTCAGCTATAACATCGTGTACAACCTTATAATTTGCAATAAAGGTAAATCTACAAAATACACAGCACAGGATGTTATTGGTTAGATTTTCACCCCCGCCGCTCAGGCTTAGAGGTGTGACCCCATGGAAGGGATGGCATAGCTGTGATGGTCTATAAAAGGCCATATTTTAAAGGTCAAGTTGTTTCCCGGCGCCTAACGCGCCTCTCCTACCTCCTCCGCCAGGACTGACCCAAGAACCCCCTGTGGTTGATTGATGGGCGGTGAATTCAGAACGGCGGTAAACCCCTGGTAGGACTGACCCAATAACCCTTTATGTTTGATTGGTGGGCAGTGAATTCAGAGCGACGGTAAACCTCCGCCAGGACTGACCCAAGAACCCTTTGTGGTTGATTGATGGGTGGTGAATTCAGAGCGACGGTAAACCTCTGCCGGGACTGACTCAAGAACCCTGTGTGGTTGATTGATGGGCGGTGAATTCAGAGCGACGGTAAACCTCTACCAGGACTGACCCAAGAACCCTTTGTGGTTGATTGATGGGTGGTGAATTCAGAGCGACGGTAAACCTCTGCCGGGACTGACTCAAGAACCCTCTATGGTTGATTGATGGGCGGTGAATTCAGAGCGACGGTAAACCTCTGCCAGGACTGACCCAAGAACCCTTTGTGGTTGATTGATGGACGGTGAATTCAGAGCGTCGGTAATCCTTTGCCAAGAACTGACACAAGAGCCCCTTGGAGGTTGATTGATGTGCGGGTAATTCAGGGTGACGTGAATCAAGTGAGATATTATTATATATTTTATGATCGACGTGTCGAGTGTTGTTTTAAATTGTTATATGTCGTATTATTGCTAACTAGCTTGTAGATTGATTAGACCCAAAATAAAGACTGTGTCTGTTCCTCCGTGCAAAGTGTGCATTATTTAATCAACCCGTTGCAATTTGAATTTTAAAATTAGAGTGTTATGTACATACTCCGTGCCCACATCACAACCGAATAATAAATACTAAAGAACGGCGCTCAGTGACATTACAAACAATGTCATTTGTGGCACTTACATTTGTTGATCGACATGTTTTCAAAATAAAATTATCAATATAATAACAATAATACTCAATTAAAAGATAATTGAAATAAAACTGGCAATCATTTCGCATGATATACTCATTTATAGAAATGATTGCAAGTGGAAATTTACATCTTAAGTATGAACGTAGATCTAATTAGTCACAATTCTTGATAATAATACTCTGTATTTGTCATACATCTTTGTATGATTGGTCACACACGATAAGAGACTGCATGATACGAAGCAATGTTTAACATTTTATACAAGAGATCTTTTTTTATTTTTTATTTTTATGTTAGTAGCTCACAAGGGTCCCAACTGCTCCCAACCATCTGGAGTCAGTGAGACTGTGGAATCCCCATTTGGGGTACGTTGAGGCTGAAGGTTGTGGGGAGGGGGAAGGAGATAGGGAAAAGACGTCGGGGAAGTACCTGGCTATTCGGATCTGGTTATGAAACACGGTTAAAGCAATTTCAAGAAACATTTCGATTCTATCTACAACTCTGGGAATATACTATATTTTAATAAAAAGGAGTCACTTTGTGGTAACACATATTTAATGAAAATAAAACAATAACTTTGTTTATGACGTTAAAGTTTAATTTTGTACCCTGATGATGCTTGTGTTAAACGAAACCGGTCAGTAGTAAAAATATTAAATAAATCTCGTGGTTATAAAGAAAGTTATTGTTTATTTTTAATTATTTATTTATATTTAAAATAACTAACTAACCATCACGCCGTTTCTCGGCAGGAGTAGGCAGAAAAGACGGACCACCAAACAACTCGATCTTGGCATACACTTCTTGCTTCATTCACATTCTTATATCGTCTCATACATTCTCTTCTTGATTCACTTGATCGAGCCATGTTTTCCTCGGGCGTCCCCGGCTTCTTCCATTCACATTCGGGTCACATATTCTTCTTACACTCCTTTCTACGTTCATTCGCTCTACATGCCCAAAGCATCTAAGCGTCCCTTTCTTAATCTTACTCATTACGGTAATTAGGATCCTAAAAATGAATAAATGAAATTATAAGACTTATAGTGGAAGATACTTGGAAGATACTCTCAGTATTGCCCTGGTGAAAGACCACCATTCAGAATTGAAACGTTGCTTGAAATGGCTTTTAGCCGTGTTTAGTGGCCAGATCTGAATAGCCAAGTATTTCCCCATCTTCCTCTTCCCCTTCTCCTTCCCCTCCCCAATACCTTACGCCTCACAACATTCCCCAATTGGGGATGCCATAGTCTCACTGGCTCCAGACGGTTGGGAGCAGTTGGGACTCTTATGGGATAATCATATAGAAAAAAAAATTAAATCCATTAATGCTACCTAATTTCTAGTACTTAATATTAATTATTTATATTCCTAGAACAGTTTATTATGTATAACTATGTATTCTTATTGATAACATGTTTATTTCCTACACCAAACTCAAGAGCCAGTTCTACATTGGCGTAGTAATGCTTGGAAAATAATAAATTTTAAAAAAATTAAAAAAAAACGAATAAATAAAATTTACTTGCGCACGCCGTGATTTGAACCTGCGACCTCCAGATTCGTAGCCAAGTACCATAAAACCACTGAGGTCGCTATATAGCAAAGGGATAAATTATAATGTAAGATTCGTTTTTCATTATTTATTATTGTTATTCGTTCATATGTGAGGCGGGCCATACAAATAATCAAAGAATTTTAATTATCTAAGTGTTATCGATCAAATCCGTGATGAGAGGGTGCATTATTCGCACAGTGAAATTACATTAAATAAAAATAAGTGTTAATACTGGAATTGTAATCACTAATCTGTTATCTAAAGAGTAATACATATTTTACATTGTACATACGCCATTCATTTAAAATTATATTTAAAAAAACCCGTTTATATCTTTCAGAACTCAAATTTAAAAAAAAATCTAAGTTAGAAAATGAAATACTCCTATACATGCTATGAGCTAAATGCAGAAGATATGGAGTGAGAGGGACATAATGAAGACCACCAAGATTAGTTATCCCCGAAATATCTGAAAATAACCCTCGACTCTGTGCAGAAATGGGCGGTCTGTTTGATAGATTCGGCTATCTTAACAGAGGGACTGCAATCTTTGGAGAACAGATGGGAATGCTGTCCTTGTTCTACCGGTATTTTAATGGAAGATACTCTGAGGAACTAGCGTCATTGATCACTTAGGTATCGGTGCATAGTCGGGAAACACACCAAACGCGCGCCCAACATTTTCGCATGGTTGAATTTGTCACATGAGAACGGGTAGCTTATACGACTCGTTCTTGTGTTCAACAGCTCGGCTGTGGAATGATCGGCCGGCCTCTGCGTTCACTCATTCCTATCCTCTAAAAGACCCTTCACACAGCATCCCCAAATACGATATAGGTCTCGAAGGAAATTATTTCCCTCAGGTTCTCCTGTGTGGAGTTACTGTAAAAAAATACCCGTCCGAGCGCTGATTGTATATTTCCACCATATTTCTTTACTGTGTGAAAACATGGATACTCGGAGTCAGCGAAAGGAATCGGAAAGACGCCCTCGAAATGTGGTGCTGGAGAAAAATGCTCAGGATTCCATGAACAGAGAGGCGCACAAACACATCGATTCTGGAAGAGCTTGGCATCCACAATGGGTGCTATTAAATGTCTGCCTACAGTGTATCCTCAGATACTTTGGACATGTTGATCGCCAGACCGAGTACTCCAACCTTGAGAAGCGCATGGTCACTGGCAAAGTGGAAGGCAGGAGAAGCAGAGGAAAGTCACCGATGCGTTAGAGTGACCAAATTTCGCAGACGTCCGAAAAGTCGGTGTTCGCAGCTCTCCACGCAGGGCAGGATCGGAAAACATATAAAGCTATATTAAATAAAACTGAACAATTCAAAAACACTAGAATCACAGGCAAAAATATAGTAATTAATTATTAATTGTTTTTGTGTTTAATTCGGAAAACTCCATTAATTTTATTTTTTTTAAATTTAATTTAAATCAAAGGTTATTATTAAGTTCTGAGAGTTATTTTAGTTTTTATTACTGTGACAGCTGTTTCGGCGTTCGATGCGATTTTAAAACTGCACGTTACCGATAATAAATGTTACCGAAATATACTCGTATGTTATAATGGTATGCGATAATGCATGTTACCGATTCCAATATGTAACAAAACTATAAATGCTTAGGAGATAAATAAGTATAAATTATTGAAAAAGACAACATAACAATAACTTTGTAGAATTCAAAACACAATTAAAAAACGTATACTGAAAAATTAAACTAAAATATAATACGTATAACAAAAACAAAAAGTACATATTATTATGTATATTATAAAAATGAATAGTTAATTGTTACAATACACATGAATTATTACTCTGTATCAATTATAATTTTTTTGAATGAATGATACACAATTAAATATTCCAAAATATAAAAAAATATAATAACCTTAAAGCAGTCTCCACAGATGTCGACTTGACAACCGTCTTTAAGAAAACATGTGGGAAGGGATCGAACAATGGCATGACTTAAGGAAAGGAAGGTCGGACCTTAGAGTTACTATATAATATTACTCTAAGGGTCAGACGGCCGAGCCGTTCAATGCGGTGGCTTCGGATGAAAACGGTAGTCTATAGGCACTAGTGGTGGGCGAATCGGCTCGGTTTAGTGAGCCGGATCACTAAATCAGTTCTTTGTAGTGTACCGGTTCGGTGATCCGGCTCGTTCGAAGAACGGTTCGCGTCCCCCCGCACTATGCCCTCTCCCTCGATTCCTCGGCCCTCCTAAACACGTCCTTCAGATGCTCTTACACGGTGCGTTTTTCGTCCAGTTTTCATGTGGATTGTCTTTACAGAGAGCTGATTTAGTGATCCGGTTCACTAAACCGAGCCGCTTCGCCCACCACTAATAGGCACTATACATTTCTCGATAGCGGTTCTTTCGTTTTGTCTGCATTTGTCACACATTTTTGTATAGTCTATCAAAAACCTCATAAGAAAGATACAGTTTGACATAGTTAACTCTGCGGCTGCCAAAAAGAGAAAACCAATTAAAAAACTCAATAATTCTAGTAATATGACGAGTTGCCACTGGTTTAAGTTGTGTCATAAGCTTTGTTGTAAAAATATAATCTGTGAATATTGCACAAGAATTCCAACTGTCCGGAGGCAGTGGGATTATGGCATCCTCAATTGAGGTATGTTGTGAGGTTTAAGGTAGTGGGAATTGAAGGAGATGGGGGAGAGGTAGAGGAAGGTTGGAAAGGACCTGGTTATTCAGATATAGTCACAATACGGCGGTAGCCATTTCAAAGAAAGATTCGATTCTGAATGGTATTAATCTAAACTGTTAAAATATATATAATTAAAAATTAATTAAACGGTCTAAATTAGGTCCAGGGATTTATTCTGCACCGATATTTCTAAAACCTACAGTGGCGATGTCACCGTCTGCAAAGTTAACTGTGTCGATCTGTATTTATGAACTGCACCGCCACAGATGACGTCACATCGTGTTTAGTCATTTAGCAAGTCATCTGCAAGTTGTTTAAACACTCGGACAAACAAATACTGGAGTTGTTATCAAATCGTGAGAAGACCTCTGCATGATGTTGTCACGGTTTCGTGAGTCGGATGGTACTGAATCAGAAACACATTAGAGTTGGTTCTGGGTACAGTGGGTACCTGTCTTGATGGTTTTCTTTTTTAACGTATCATTAACGACATCCGTGGCGTCATGGTCTACGCGTTTGACTTTGAGTCAGGAGATTTCTGGTTCGATTGCTTCCGTAGCATTATTTTTTTTCCGTATATATGGGTGGTGTCCGTTCAAGTCCGGTATTGAAGTGTCGTGAAGTTGGTAAGGGTTTTGACCTTTCAAAAATGGTTTAGCAGCTGCCCCAAGGAATATTACTAATAAATATAATATATTATCCATGACAAAAGAATTAATGAAATTAAGTTTCGGTCAAAATTCGATTTGCACAATCAGAAAATCATAATAATAATGCAATAACAGTCGATTTAATTTGACTAAATACTCACCGTTAATAGAGCAAAATAATAATTTTCATCAATATAAAAATTATATAGAGGAAGACATGGCACGATCGAGTGAATCAAATACTCGAGTCCGGCCATGTCAGAAGTCGGAATAACAGAAGAGAATGTATGAGGCGTTGTATGAATGTGAATGAAGCAAGAAGGTATGCCAAGATCGAGTTGTTTGGCGGTCCATCCTCTCTGCCTACCCCAGCGGGGAAACGGCGTGATGGTTAGTTAGTTAAAAATGTGGAAATCCGGAAAAAATGCAAAACTGATGTAAGCATAATGAATAAGTTCAAGAAAGAGACACATAGATGGTTTGAACACGTAGAGCGAATTAACGAAGAAAGGAGAATATGACGTAAAAGTGAACGGTAGAAGAAGTAGGGGATCGCCGAGGAGGACGCGGCATGATCAAGTGAATTGGATAAATCCAAATGGTTCTAGTTGTCCCTAGTATTTACAGACAGAGACATGACACACCACTGTTGTTCAAGAATGCGAAAATTTTAACTGTCAAGGCTATACTAACTAACTAACTAACCATCACGCCGTTTCGCCGCAGGTGTAGGCAAAGAGGACGGATCGCTAAACAAATCGTTCTTCACATACACTTCTTGCTTCATTCACATTCATACAACTTCTATACTACGATGCAAAAATATAATTCAACACAAGGGCGTGGTACAAATGTTTTTTTAATGCTCTATCTCACACTAACTATAGACAATCTATTATTACTATTTATGGTGATGTTTAGTTAGTTAGTTAGTTATTTATGCAGATGTTATCGACAAATAACTAATATTTATGGGATAAACTGTAAAGAACATTCAAAAAGTAATAGTGCTAACAGAAAACATTATTCAATTTTTATTTTAATAACTTATTGAAGCTTATAAACCATTCTGTTTTTTTTTTTAATTATCTAAGATAATATTAACAAATCTCAAATGAAATACGAAACAGAAAAGACACAGAAAATAAAAAAGGTAAAGGTTGAACCTGGAACCACAAATCAGGAAATCTCGGTCTGTCCGGGACCAGAGAAGATTACATTATAGAATTAAGGCAATGACAAGGTAGGAACATTAATCATGCCGTTGAATTTTAGCGATGATTAGATTGGTTGGACAATTTATAATGTGAAATTTAATACAAAATAATAACAATAATACGAGAATTTAAGGTCCAGCGGTAGAACAAGGGAAAACTACAAAATGTTAGACACGAGTATAAAATAAGTGGTAAAGGACCATGAGAATAATAATATATTGTAATTGCGGGGGAAGACACGATATTATTAGGGTCCCTGGGCTGGAAAAGGGCAAAAAGGTTCGCCCTGACCTGGAGGAGGGTCTGCCGAAAGTCCTAAGGTCCCCATACAGTAGAGATTGCATTTTTTGTGAATGTTTCGGGGCCTAAACAAGTTAAATATTGTAATATGTACTATTGTTTGAGATTCAGAAATATTGTTTCATCACTGTTTTTTTTTTATGAAAAAGATTGTTAATTTCTTTATGGTTTAGAATCTCTATGTATTTTAGATAGCTCTTTATATTATGTTCTAAAATCCATGTAAAAGCCCGGATGGGCGTATAATCAAATGAATAAATATCAACGTTTTCCTGTCGATTTAGGTACATATCAATTAAGGATTTTCTATGTATAAAATAAAATAAAAATTACAGCTAAAATATAATCGACCAATATACGGCAATAATAATAATACTTGGATGACTTGTATAGCGCCGCTTTTGTGAAAAATCGCCTCAGGGGCGCTGTACAAATACTACTTGCTGGTTTATCTTATTATGTACAGATACAGAAACTTACTTACCTGGTACGTCACTCCAGATTAAATGTAGATAGGTATTAAATGCTTTTTATGTGAATAAGAGTCCTTACAGTTTTTTTTAACGTTTCTAAGCAATGATTTTCAATTCAGATTGTTATCTCTTACGTGAATACCGCACAATAATCACAACTAAATTTGGTCCTGTAGAATATTATGTCTGTAGAAAAAATTAATAACATGTATATTTTAACGCGGCATGACGTTCATCCGTTCATTGGTCAAATGCATTTTATATATAATTTGGTCTTTCAGATCGATGAACTGGTGGATGCAATTTGTCAGCTACAAGTTAATAATAATAATAATACTTGAATGACTTGTATAGCGCCGTTTTTGAGAAAAATCACCTCGGGGGGGCGGTACAAATACTACTTGGTAGGGTTTATCTTATTATGTACAGATACAGAAACATACTTGCCTGGTAATTTGCAAGCACAGGACACATATATTTGAAAACACTGCACATTGCATGACATTGCAGTTACTGCTTAAATCCTATTTGTCATTGATATTATATTTTTTAGAAGGTTATTGGTAAAAGAGGAGTAGGTATTTATTTGAAAGATTTTTTTATTTGACTTTTTTGATAATAATTATTTACAGTTACAAATATTTATAATTTTTCGGCTAATTACTTTATGTAGGTACTAACGGCTAGCTTCGTCATGTTAATTAGGTATGCATAAAATAAGAGATTGTCTATAGTTAGTGATAAGGTAGATTTTTAGAAAAAAACGGCGCTATTCAAATCATCCAAATATTATTAGTATTGTTATTAACATTAACTATCTGAAGTCAGCGGGACTATGGCATCCTCAATTGCGGTATGCTGTGACGTTGAAAGAAGTGGGAAGGGGAATTAGATAGGGGAGAGGAAGGTAGGGAAGTAGGCACCTGGCTATTCTGAGCTGGTCACCAAACACGGCTAAAGCGATTTAGAGAGTATCTACCAAAAAAAACATTCATTCAGAATTAGTTAATCATATGACATTGTCAAAATCAAAAGGTTACATTCGAAATTATTTTGTATTCCAAACAAAAATTGACTCTTCTCTACAATCTAATTATCAGTTTACTGTTTAAAATGTACACATATGGACTCATGTTTAAACAAAAATAATACATACTCTAACTTATGCAAAACGAGTGTTACGATAATTCATAAAAATAAGGAAGTATTTTCAAATAACAATGTACGACGAACGAGTACGTACAATTCAAAGGTAATTAAATGTATGTAGGTATAAAAAATTATAAATTTTCGCAGTTATTCGCTTTTTATTACAACAATAATAATATGCACATAATGATTTTGTTAAAATACAAATACAGCTTGCAGTGGATTCTCATACAAAATGTCTATATACTCGTATATATTTAAAAATCAATGTAAGTTTGTTTGTCCTCGATGTTCTATAAAATCACTGGACCGGTTTCGCTGAAAATAGCACAGTTTGTTTTTATTAGTGCCGGGAAGGTTTAGAAAGTAGTTTGAATGAAATCCAATATGTAAAACTGTTGCTATAACGTTTTAAAATTTGTATGAAAAACATTGAACCCGCCATGTTTTATTTAGGTTGTCCCATAGATATAACACTCTGGTTAGCCACAGATTGCATATTCAAAAGAAGGTTTTTTTGGGTAGAATATTTTCAATACGGAAAACACGAGTGGGTACCTACTTAAGAACTTTATGATTTAGATATATTTTGAAAAAATAAACGTTTGGAATGAAATAAAATATTCAAATGAATGTTTCTTTATTTGGAGATTTACTTTCGCCGTCAAATCAATTATTGTACCCGAGCAAGGCCGGGTACACACCAGCTATAATTTATACAATAAGTACGTACACATATTCGAAAGTGAATAAAGTATAAATAATTGACAAAATTTTGCATTAAATTATTTTTACTAACAGCATTTTATTAAAATGAACGGAATAAATTAATTAAAAAAAATTATAATAGGTTACCTACGTAAGTTTAGATGTTAATTACCATGTACATGAGTGGAGTGCGGTCTATAAAGGCTGAGAAGTTGTGCCTTAACTAACTAACTAACTGACTAACCATCCCGCCATTTCCTGGCAGGGGTACGCAGAGAGGACAGACTGCCAAACAACTCGATCTTAGCATACACTTTTTGCTTCATTCACTTTCATACAACGTCTCATACATTCTCTTCTGTTATTTCGACTTCTGACATGGCCCGACTCAAGTATTTGATTCACTTGATCGTGCCATGTCTTCCTCGGGCGTCCCCGGCTTCTTCTTCCATTCACATTCGAGTCATACATTCTCTTTACACTGCTCTCTTCGTTCATTCGATTTACATGTCCAAACCATCTAAGAGACCCTTTCTTAATCTCGCTCACTACGCTTACATCAGCCTTGAATTCTTTACGAATCTCAACATTTTTCACACGATCATAGATGGTTATACTACACATTCGTCGCAAAGATCTCACTTCTACAGCATTCAGTCTACTTTCATCTTCTGCCATTACCATGCCTCACTGTCATACATCAGGGTTGGTATCAGCACTCCATTGTGGACTGATAGCTTCGCTTCTTTGGACAACACTTTGTTTGCGCCAACCGCGTTCAGTCCTCCGTTAATGGAGTTTCCTGCAGTTGTGCCTTATCCTAAGAAAAACTAACCCAACGAAGATTTCTTCGTGTCAAAATGTGTTTTTTCCATGATCTTATAGTGAGGAACTTATCCGGTCACTAATTCAGCTGGCCACAACAATCAGCGGAAAATTATAATAAAATGGATATTTAAAAATATTCAGTGCACAATAAATCTTATCCGAATTACCCGAAAAACTACTCGCACTGAAGTACGTAAATGTACTTAAAGAAATTAATTCGAAATAAATAGAATTTATTGCTGGTATTGCTAAGTATACATTGAGATACGATTGAATTGAATAGGTGTAATGTGCATTATATCTATGGGTTATCTAATTCACTTTATACCACAAGTCAAAACATTTTCATAGTCAATGACATCTGTAAATAATATCAAAATAAAAGCTTTAGCTTGATTAATTTGCTTATGTCTTGAAGAGATATTTCAATATGGACACTAAATGACAATAGTAACCGACCGGCGAATTGAATGGGTAGTTTTGTGTAAATATTTTTTTTAATACATCAACCATTTTATTTGCTGTTTTCGAGAGTTTGTAGAATTTAAAGTTTTTAAAATTTAATAACTACGATTATTATTTAGTTTAAAAAAAGTTCATTAGTAGAAAAAAATTCTGCCATGTAATTATTATTACTTGTTACTATTATTAGCTGTTTCGCCTGCCGGAGGCATTATTAAACCGTGGTGAAGTCATTTAGAAAAGATCTATTTATGCTATTTCTAAACAGATATTTACGAGTATAACGAAATTCTTAAATTTTTTTTAATTTTTATCAGCAATGCCCTAATTAATTTCCGGGTAAATTTGTGGTTATTTTAACGGTGAAGTTTTCCTACGGGTTACAATGTTATATTGTTTAAATTCGACTAAAAGTCGATGGTTATCATTGCCGTTTCAAAATTTATAAATTCAAAAATAATAATAAAAAAATCATCTCAACAGCACTCTACAAAACTAGAAAATAACGTAAGCAATTTATGTTTAAAAAAAACTTACAAATATTTTGCAATTATACTTAGAATCAACGATAATAATTATTGGCATTTACAGATAAATCGAAGTATGTACATAGGTATATTAATTAATCAATGGTAATAATAAATAAATACAAATCTATGTTCTGAAACCAATTTAGTTATGAAATTGTTACAACACAACATGCAACCGCGATGATCACATCTGACTGACAATAACCAGTTTTGAAGATACTAAACATTTGACTTAAAAACATCAGAAGACGTAAGATTTTAGCTGCTTTTATATTAAATTTTATTTCTGTCATGAGACAAACCGATAATTATTATTATTCTCTTCATAAAACCAACAAACCCTATTATGTTTTGTGTGACATTATTGTTTATGCATTCCACGTAATGGGATTTTTTTTTAATTGTTGGCTGTCATTATTATGTCAAACAATCGTTTTTACAGAATCCTTTTTTATGTAAAATAATAACTGAAGTTTTATGTAAAAAAAATGGTACTTACAGACCTTTTAGCAAGACTCCAGTCACCATGCCACTTGACATCCGAAATGTAAGTTCCAAGAAAGCAGACAGGTGTAAAATTATAGTCACCAACACAGGCACAACTTTACCTAGCAAAGTTTACTAAACGTCACGAAAAACAGTAATTAATAACAACAACAATAAATAAAAATAAAAACAATGAATTGATATTATTGTAGAAGAAATAGATGTTATTTTTAGTAGAAGATTAGAGTTTGAACGTTCGAAGCACAGATTTGAATCTTTACGTCAAAGATATAAACACAAAACGTCTGTAGAAAATCCGGTTCGCGGCACAATTTTATCTCTTCCCGTCTCGGAAAAAATCGTATCATGTGAAATGTTCGGTTTAATGCGGTGGTTAGGTGATTGTTTTGAAGATGGCGATTTGCTAGGAAGAAATTAAGCCCGATCTTGCCCGAAATATACACACTTACACACGTGTTTTGACCCACCTCGGTGGCGTACGAACAAAACCACGTCCTTCCTCGGCTGCATACAGAGCCGCACTGGGCGCCAGTCGCCGGTCGCTAGTCGCCAGGGATGGCAGCTATCTCCTGCCAGCGAAAACATTGGCGTGCGTCAAGCGGGTTGCGCAAAACAATATTTATTGTTCAAATTTTCGATTGTTATTCTTGTTTCAAATGGAATTTTGATTTGATTTATCGTGCATCAACAGTTAATTAAATGGAAACTTACTACTCAAATTTAACTAACTTCCTTCCATATAATTTCTTAGAAGGGGTAAGAGAGAAGTGGTGGAACTCCACGAATGTCTTAATACTATCTTAAGGCATACTCCTTGCTTCATTCACATGCAGCATGCATATTTATATTATTTTGTTATACTGAATTTTGTCATGGCGTGACTTAAGCATTTGATTGGCTTAGTTGTTCCACGTCTTTCCAGGGTATCCTAAACTTCTTGTAAATTCACTTGCGTGTCATATATTTTTTTCCGTACTCCTTTCTATGTCCATCTGCTCTGCATATCTAAAATACCTAATCATCCCGAGAAATCTTTCTCTATTGAGTTGGGCATTTTTTGTAAAATAAATTTATGCTTTTTTCTGATTAGCTATTATATCTCTACTATTAAATATTCTATATGAATTTATATAAAATTAAAAAATTAACAAAAACCCTTTCTCTTCCTTGTTCATTACAATCATTACGCTTACATCGGCTTTGCATTTAAACTAATATTTTTAAACTAGTACACGGTCTACCATAATGAACTTATTTCTGAATTAAATGTTAAATTTTGCATTTTTTCATCCATTTTTCACATTGATTTTTTCTTAATTTCTGTAAGTAAAATTAAATTAATCGAATGTGACATTAATTCCGTTGGACTCTGAAAAGAAATGGTAATACGTTATTTCTCAAACTGAATACAAATTACATGTATTACAAATATATGCATATTAAAAACATGTACGCGTTTGAAAAAAGGTTAACTTAGAAGCGACCGGTCCAGTCAACGTACCAAATATCCGAATGCTAGCGGGAAGAGCCGAGACGAACGAATGTCGCTGCAGCCGCCACACTCGGTTTTCGAGCGGCATATTGTCTTCACCGGCACAAAAATAACTTAAGTCGGCAGCTAAAATAATACACCTATTCAAAAGGATTCAATAATTTCATTGAAATATTATTAAATATTTACACATTTTAGCTCAGTGGCAACATTAACTTATAACTTGATGCATAAAGTCCCCATCTCGTCGAACTTTAAATCTCTCGTAATCGGTGCAGAAAAAAGTCCCCGAGTAGTAAATTTTTTTTCATGCACATGACAAAAAATTTTATCCAGTATGTGTTTTGACTTTTGTACATTTTTGCAACATTTGTTGGTGGACTTAATTTTGTCGCAAGTTGAAATTATTTCCGGTATCGCAGTTTGCGCTGAAAACGTTGTCAATCGCTTCGGTTCCGTTATCATAGGTTCTTTGAAATCAGTGCAATTAAATAATCGTAATTATTTGACGGGCTCCTTCTGCAATGCATTATTTTATTTTTCAATTAACCTACTTCACTAATTCATGATTTATATCGTAAGTATAAAGGTTTGTAAAAGTTTTGTTTATTGCAATAGCAGGGGCGAAACAGTAATTAGCCCATATTTACATAGGGCTCTCGGGCTGAGGAAACCAAAGTAATTAAAACACATTGAAAAATAAAGCAGTAATAAAAAGGCAGTTTTCAAAATAATAATATTTTCATAAGGAGCAATCACTTTCTGGTTTGGCATTGTATTAAGTAAATGAAACACGTTGTTATAAACCACGAATATATTTTATTTTCACCAACTGGTTTCGCTTAACTCAAGCATCATCAGGGTAAATATAATAACTGGTAAATATATATTTATATATATATATATATAATGTTAATAATAATAATAATTGAATTATTTCTATAGCGCCGTTTTCGTGGGAAAATCACCTCAAGGGCGCTTTAATGTTATATTTACCCTGATGGAGCTTGAGTTAATCGAAACCGGTTGGTGAAAGTAAAAAAAAATGGTGGTTTATAACAACGTGTTTCATTTACTTAATAATAATAATAATAAATACTTGGACGATTTATATAGCGCCGTTTTTGTGAAAAATCACCTCAAGGGTGCTGTACAAATACTACTTGCTAGGATTACATATACAGAAAACATGCTTACCTGGTAGGGCACTCCAGATTAAAACTTAATTAAATTACAATGTTTTGGGCTGAAATGGTATGACTTGACTAATGATGGCTGCACGCACAGGACACATATATTAGAAAATACTGTACATTGCATGACATTGAAGTTACTGTTTAAATCCCATCTGTATTATATACATTAGAAGGTTATTGACAAAATAAGAGTAGGTGCTTATTTGAAACATGATTTTATTTGAGATTTTTTGATAATAATTATTTACATTTACGAATAATAAAATTATTTGTTTATTAGGTAACTGAACCATTCATGGATATAACTGTCCGAAGACATGAGATGAGACTTAATAATAATAATAGTTGGATTATTTTTATAGCGCCGTTTTCGTTGTAAATCACGACGCTGTACAAATATTACTTGCTATGCTTTATCTTATTAAGTATAAACACATACAGAAACACACTTACCTCGCAGAATAACAAGTAATGTAAGAAAATTTCAGCTTGGAAGATATGATTTTGCACTCTGTGGGATAAGACACAATATTAGAAAACACTCCACATCACATGATATTGCAGTTGCTATTTTATTCTCATTTGTAATTGATTTTATATTTATTAAACTGTTAGTGGCAAACGATGAGTTGATGGTTTTTGTTATTGTTCGAATTTAGGACTAAGGAACACATTTAAAAAAAATTGCATTTGAAAACTTTTTTTTTCTCATTTAACTGAAGTTATCAATAATAATTATTTACATTTACTAAAAAATATTAATAATACAAGGTCTGCGACTATGAAAAGTTGAAAACTTTTCTGTAAATGGGTAAGTAAAGTGCCTTCCAGACGAGCGGGTGGCCCAGTAGTGTGGCCGACGGAAAAAAATATGTTAACCAAGTTTTTATTTTTTGACTTGGCAATAATGGCAATACTCTTTGTCTTCGCTGAGCGAAGCGGTTTTGAAATTTGAATATATTTATATTAGCACCATCTGTATGCGTGTATTTGGTTTTGTTTAGCCATAATGAAAAAAAAAATAGTTTTTTGATCTAACATGTATTAAAAAACTAAGTGACCTCTCCTCCCGGTTTCTGGCGCCAGACCCGTCGTAAATAACCAATAAGGGCAATGGGTGTAATGAATACTATTTTACTTTTATTTTTATTGTTCCATATTTGCACCGTTAGAGGTCCGCACTACTATTTATTGCAAAACCGTCCTACCCTTTTCAACGCATCAAGTCATTTTTCTTTTACTATCTATGCAAAGGAAATATATTTGATAAATTCTGTTTCTTCGATGTGTTAAATAGTCACCGTTTAAACATGTTTACTAGTCAGTGGCGGTTCATGGCCTAAATCATTGGGAGTTCAACATTAAAGTGATTAAAAAGAGGAAATAATTTCGTTTTTTTTTCTCTTTTTCTTCGTGATATTTTCATTAATAATCTTTTTTTAAAGACATATTAATTAAAAAAAACTTATAAATACTAAAAACAGAAGAAATACAGAAAAGGTGAAAAAAATGGTTAATCGTGCCGCACTGAAATAAAGAATTTTGGCTCTGACGCACATTCTGGCACCGTTCGAAACCGTATTTATATTGTATGAAAGAACCCATAGGTTTGTTAGTTCCTTGAGTGCGATCCGACAGCCACACCTATGGAACGCCGCGCCGTGTTCCAAATGGTAGATTTTTTTACTATGTATTTGTACCGGCAAATTTTACGGAGTAGCGGCGCACTGTTCAAACCGCAGTAATAATATTAAAATCCAAATGAGTCTTGTTAGCCTTAGTTTTTCTTTGGGTGTTATCTGCACAACCCTAATTACAGAAAACCGCCACCGATAAAGGTACACTGCATATAAAATTGAAGCAAATAAGTTACAGTGTAAATTAATGTGTTTTTAATTACCAGTGACTTAAATATGAATGTAGTTTTTATAAATATATTTTGCTAATAAATTGTTAATTTGAGGACTTAGAAGGCTGGCAATACAGGTAGGGAGTTCAATTTTAAGTTTTACCAATTCATGCATAAAGTTTGGAAATTGGTCATTGGTAGGACACTTAAAGAAATTATGGTCCAAAGTATCCACTGACCCACAAGCACAGGGTACAAATCTTCACAAGGCTTTGAAAAGCATTAACATTGGTTTAGAAATATGAACACCATAAATAACAATTACTAAAAAACCTTTTTGTCCTTTTTGAAGTGGTCATAATGGCCAAAAAAACGTCTCATATTATTCTCTCTCCTCTTACAGCTCTCTTCAATCTTTCATTCTTGACAGATTATCCCAGAAATCTGGACCTTTTTACGGCGTGACAGTCCGCGAAATCTGTAAATAGATAAATACCGTTTTACCAAAGGAAGCAAAAACTTCGGGGTGTGACCTCAGAGCAACGATATATATTATATATTTTCAACATACAGTACATGGGTCATTCCACAGTACATGGGTCATTCCACAGTACATGGGTCATGCCACAGTACATGGGTCATTCCACAGTACATAGATCATTCCACCGTTTCGAGCAAATCACATATTTCCTAGCGATTTTTTTGGTGATACATTTATGTTTTTGATATTGCTTTGGTACATTACTATTCCTCATAAGGTGAGATAAAATCCGCATTTCGCAAATAATTATATTTATTTACACACTAATGGCTATTCGAAAAATAAACGCCATACTTTCAATACATTCCGATTCCAACCTATGACTCTTTGAGTTCATCGATGAATTGCTTTTAAACCGTGATACTAAAATGACATACGTCTTTACTCGGTGAAAAGATAAATAATTGTTTTCTCAATGTGTACGAGTATGTGTTATTGTTCATTACATTCCTACATTACACCCTGAGGAAAATACCTTAAGGCTTATGTCATCTTTGAGGATGCTGTGTCAGGGGTCTTTTTGAGGAGAGGAAGGAATGAACATGGGTCTTGAAGATACCAATGTTGTAGGAGGGAGGGAACAGAGGCTGGCAAATCGATCCATAGTTGGCTGTTGAACTCAAAAACCAGTTATAGAAACGACCCATTCTCATTCTGTGACAAACGTAAACTTTCTACAAATGTTGGGCGCGCGTTTGGCATATTTCCTGACTATGCACCGGGACTGAAGGGATAAATGACGTTAGTTCCTCAGAGTACCTTCCATTAAAATAGCGGTAGAACAAGGACAGCATTGCCATCTGACGCCTGTGCTCTAAAAATTGCAATCAGTTTGTTAAGATACTGGAATTAATCAAACGGACCGCCCGTTTCTGCACAGAGTTAAGGGTTTTTTCAGGTATTTTGGGGCTCCAGACTAGAGATGGCTGCCAAATTCAACACTGCGATTTGTACATAGTCTGCAGTTATGTACTATTAATGTATCTGCGGGTCCCATACAATACGCCCAGTTTCTGAGAGGCTAACTTTGTAACCTTGATTTTGTCATGCTAGGTTTTAAAATCAAATGAATATTACGTTAACTATTAATTTTATTTAACGCAATCGAAGACTCTAAGAATTTAACAGTATTGATGACTCTATGAATTAATTATTATCTCAGGGTGTGTCAACTCGAAGAAAATTGACAAATGATTCTTGTTGCAATATTTGAGTGATCTTGTAACAAATACTATTAAAAAAATGGGCGTCAAGTCAACCATTGTACCCAATTAAAAGTAAAGATGGGGCAAAACAGAATTCATTATAAATCTAAAGTAATGTCGTATCACCAATTCGCAGAGTGAAGTCGCTTTCTAAACCCCTTGATCCACCATCACACCGCACAACTCAGTAGTAGGGTTCACCAAAGACTGACGTAGACAGTTCCAGAGATGGCCTCCTGATATATATATATATATATATGGGGGGAAAAGTTCAACTGTTACAATTTGACTCTATCTTCGATGGAGTCTCCGTGAGCTGGTCACTTAAAGTTACACCAAGCATATCAATGGAAGGCATGTTGGGAAGATTGCTTCCGTTGAAGAAGACTAGATTGTCATTTGTACTTTTTAACTAAAGGGTTGAAAAATTAATGATTCTGGGTTTACGCTTAGGCGCATTTTAAAAGACAATAAACAGCTGATAGTAACCCCGTATAATTTGAATTTGACCACAACACAAATCCAACTTCGGACTCGATTTACTTGAAAACGGAAGCTGAAATATTTGTGGTAGATTCACCAGTTTCCCACCTGTACCACGAGTTTCCGGACACCGTGTATATTAAAGGCAAAAAAGCTGTTTATTGAATTAATCCGTAGGGCCGGTATTCCAGCATACTCAGGAATATCTTCAGTCGGCTTATCTTGGCGGGGTTTCTACCATAGAGCAAATTGACGAACGTAAATATCTATCACAACCGACCTAGCTTAACTCAAGTTTCTTCTGGGCGCATATAATAATATTATTGTAATAATAACATAACGCATTGAGATAAAAGTAGGATAGAGGGAGACAACTTTAATAATTCCAACATAATTAAAAACCATATTAATCGTGAAAATGTAACCTATTGATATATTTGCTTTGTTCTGTTGACTCCGCTAAACCTTTCTCACATCTACCCCCCCCCTCCTCTAATAAGTTGTCTCCCTCTATTCTATTTTTATCTCACTCAAATTGTCCTTATTTCTGCTTATATATATTTGTCAGTACACAGAGAGATATCGATTCTTGACGTAGTGATAAATTAACAGGCCTGAATAATAAAATATCAATGTACGGATATTTTATCGATTTGCCATTAAAACACATTATGACGTTATTACAAAAATTACAGTTTAACCATATGATATGCATACAAAATTTGGTTACTAATCATTTATTCCGACATTTCCTACTAATGTAATGGTTCAACGTCACGATAAAACCATTTAATTCGGATACTTGGTTGATTTAACATAAAGACATGTTAATTATGAAGTACACAGGGTACCTACTATTTATTTTATGAAGTGACAAATAAGAAGTCATTAAAAGAACAACACGTTATACATTTTTCCTGTTAAACGATTCATAGAGAACTGCAATATTATCGTGATATTATTTCTAATATGCATTATGGCAGATTCTTGATAAATGGGAGGTAATTTCCCAATAAATATAATACCTCGACTGATAAAAAAAATATTTATACCTAGTTTAAAATGTATATATAGGTATTTTACAAAGGTACTTGGAATTAATATATACATAAAAATATACTATAATATTGAAGATTCAATTCAAAGGGGAAAATTTATATAGCGCTGTTTTGTGGTATGTTCACATCAAGGGTCCTTTTGGATAGTAATACAATTTTTTTTTCTTCGTTTATTATGTTAAGGAGAATGTCACGGTGGGCAGTGGTTATTTATTTTGTATTAAAATCTACAGTTTTATTCCGAGCTTGATGAAATTACGCACACCTGACGTTCCAAATAATAGAAAAATTATCGAGTAGGTGCAGGGGTAGGGGTAGTGGTAGGGGTAGGGATAGGGGTAGGGATAGAGGTAGGGGTAGGGGTGGGGTGGGGGTAGGGGTAGGGGTAGGGGTAGGGGTAGGGGTAGTGATAGGGGTAGGGGTAGGGGTAGGGGTAGGGGTAGGGGTAAGGGTAGGGTACAACGCCGGGTACTTCAGCCAATAATACTATAAAAAGTATGTAACTTTTTTGAAAACGTTATCGGGTGTCTTGTAAAAGATAGTTGATGTACAAATATTAAATTAGGACATTCCTGATAAATTATTTAAATACACCAAAAAGTTGTGAAACATTATTCGTAATATTATTAACTCGTATATAATTCGTAATATTATTAACTATCAGGACAATCATAATATATTATAACAGATTGATAAATTGTTCGTATTCCGCATATTAAACAATTACGTCGTTATATGAGTTTATACGCAGTGTCTGTAGTGTCTTCTATTTCCGAGCGGTGCACCTTGTAGTGTAGTCATGTTATATGTTGGTTTTTAACATTCACGAACGTTTTACCATCAAATTTATTTTCATTTGGCTTACAGTGAATATTGTTGTCAACTATAAATGTGCAGCCCAACTTACTGTAGAATTTGTTACTCAGGTCGGGCACCTTTCGCATCAACAAGGCGCCTCCAGGCGTCCCTATCCTGTGTTATGTCAACGGCATTCGTCCAGAGTATGACCTGCCTCCCGTAGCGCAACCTCTCCTCGAATAGCCTCTTCTCGCATAGCCTCTGGAGTTGCCTCTCCCACCTGTGTCTGGGGTGACCCAATAGACGTCTTCCCTCTGGAATAGCACATTCCCGAGGAATGCGATCTTCTGGCGTTCTTAATACGTGCCAAAACCACCTCAATTTGTAGTTTAAATTACTTTGGTGACATGGTTTTTTTGTTGTTGTTTGTTTTTTTTTTGTTTTATCTTTGTTTTGTATTGTCTCACTAAATTATAAAGCCCCTCATCTCAGTACAGGACTGTTCTACCAAGATGAGCGGCTTTTGTTTTTTTAGTTTGAATATCAATTTTTTATATTTTTTCTATATTAAATAAACGTGTTTTATGTATCTACAGGTAAAGAAAATCAGTAAATGAAAAAAAAATCTAATTTGTTTTTGAGTTTCGTTTTTATATCCAAAATCAATTTCCTTTTAATTAGAATTAAGCGATATATCAAACTGATTTTATAAATATATTAACGTTCTGTGATATAAGGGTCCAGTATAAGACCGCGTATTCACCGCCGTTAGGAATTTTAGGCCTCAAACTTAAAACCACGGACCACCGCGATCCGGCAGCAGGATTGGGGAAATGTGGATAATGTAGACCACGGCGGATTAAAAAAAATGTTCAGCGTATTGATGCAATACGAAACAAAAAACATTTGCTGTATATTTTTTTCGTTTATTCGCTGTATAAAAATAAATAAATAGAAGCTTGACAGACTTAACTTAGCATCTGTTGGTAATAGGATAGGGTAACTGATGAGAATATGTTTTTTTAAATTTATATATAGTATATTAATTATTGTCAGTAGCCATACAAAGGGCCTCCCTTTTACAAAAGATTTGTTTTGTTACTATTTACATATTTATTTCTTCACAGCATAATCTTTTTTTTTAGCTTCGGAAATATTATAGAAATGGGTAACGTGGACCAACTGCTCAGAAATACTTATAAGCACAGTTTTTTGACACAGGGAATTATTTTCACGGATTTTGAATCAAGGAATCCGTTTTTCGATTGTCCACTAGGGGATTCAAGGTGGTTGAAATGAATTGGATGCTTTTTTATATGGCTATTCTATTAGTGGCTTTGGTTTTTATTAATGGTTAAGTAATTCTACTATTACATTTGAATTGGGAACCAAGGTGGAGGATGTGAATTAGATCCCGTTTATTAATCGGGAATAAGAATTATTTGTCTTTTGATAATTTTTGGGATTTAGAAACGCCCTTCAATATTGTATACTAAACAGCAGTAAAAATATAACATAGGTAGATAACGATGATTTACAACCCACTCCAGACGCACACAATAAGCTTGAATACAATTCACCAAGTCAATGAAGGCAATAAGAAAAACTGATATTTTGCCGGTGAATAATATCTATAACAGGGAGTATTTTCACAAAAGTCTCCTATCTTCCCCTTGCCCCTCCCCCAACCAAAGTAGACCAAATATGCTATAATTTGAAATCAAATACGTTTCTAACGACTTAATAATGTCCGAGATACAGCGGTTCTAAATTATTAAAAATTTTTGTAAGTTGTTATTTTTCGCTATTTTTTAGTGTTTTTGTCAATTTTGACAGTGAAGGAGTAATTTTTCGGTAAAGGTTAATCTATTGTTTTTAAAGTAGACTAAAGATGGTACAATTTGAAAACAAATTGGTCTCCAAGGACCTAATATCGTCCGAAATACAGGTGTTCTAAATAAAGTAAAACATTCTATGTTATTATGATAACATAGAATATTTTTCTTCATTTCAAATTGTAGAATCTTTAGCCTACTTTAAAAAATATTAATTAACCTTCACCGAAAAATTACCCTTTCACTGTCAAAATTGGTTAAACACAAAAAAAAAATAGCGAGAAATAAAAAAAACAAACTTCGCTATTTATTATCATTCTTCGCATTTGATTTCAGTTCACTTCCAAACACTTTAATTCCGATTTTGAACCAAATCGGTAGAGAACTCAAAATTAAAAATGACCATCGAAATTACTCAGGTTGACATTAAATTTGACTTCAGCACCCCCCTAACATGACTTACGCCGCTTTCTAACCAAATCGGTGTGAATATCTAGAAATTCAAAATAGCCGCTAAAACTATGGATTTTGATAGGCACAGATCGGCATACTTATATATGCAGTCAGGGGCGTCAAGATTGTAAATTATATGGGCACAAAAAATGTTAAGATTTTAAAAATAATTCGTTCATTCATTAGTTTTGCTGTTGACCGCCTGCAAAGATCTAATCTTGTAGATCTGTACCACGTCCGTCAGTTTTTTTCCAGTGCGCAGGTCTTTTATATTGTGCCGTATAATAAATTAATCACTTTTTGGACCATCTTAAAGAACGTTGCAAAGAAATGTGATTACAACAAAAAAAAATCGAAAATACGTAATTCCTACATTCCGGTGGCAGTTTAACACCTCTCTTCCCAGCTATTCGTCATAAAACAGACAGAAATATCGAATTTCAAATCGACGTCCGCTCGCTCTGAAGGGACTTCTCACAACTGATTTACTCCGGCGAAATAAATCGTTTTATCAACAATCGCGCGGGCCAGAAATTTTCATACGTTTTTGTATGACGGAACTGAATTTAAAAATTCCTGAACTTTGAGGGAATTACAGTGAAAATCTAGATTTACTGAATTATTTTTAATAAACGCTTTTGGTTCTTGATCTTATTTACTCTGAGATTGTGGAAGGATTTTGATTAAATATGTTTGTAATGGGTGCAGTTAACATAACGGCGAAGGCACTGTCGAGCGTTTTACTTAAAATTACTGTAGGTATTTCATATATAATATAAAAAGGTTACAGTTTAAGAATTTACGTCACTGAAAACCTTAGACACTTTCGTAAATTTCTGTTAAGAATTTGCAGATAAATTATGTGTTGTATTGCTTACGTTAGCATACTGCGAAGTGACGTTTAGCGCCTTATTTGAGTCTTCCCCCTTAAGTATGTATATCTTTGTAGAACTCAAATTTTATGTCTCACTATTCTACTCAAAAGTGTAAAGATTTATATTATATAAGAATATATTTTTGTATGTGTACTGTCGTGTTAATAATCCTTACTCACTGATAATATTATGGGATTCTAAGTCATATTTTAATGATTGCGCTGACATTACATCATTCCAGTCCTAACAGATTTCAACGTTATGCATTTTTACAAATGCATAACGTTGAAATCTTTTAGGACTGGAATGATCAGTGTAATCCTTAAAAATACTAGTACGAAGTTCTAATATTCTACCAGTATGTAAAGGGCAATTAACATGACAGAACGCATACAGTATTTATACCAGAAAATAACAACATATCAGGAAGACCTAATAACGTATTCGTATAAGAACTAATCAATTCTCAGTATTTTAGTTATGGAATATCACGAAGACTTCAGATAGTATTCGTATAAGAACGAATCAATTCTCAGTATTTTAGTTATGGAATATCACGAAGACCTCAGATAGTATTCGTATAAGAACGAATCAATTCTCAGTATTTTAGTTATGGAATATCACGAAGACCTCAGATAGTATTCGTATAAGAACGAATCAATTCTCAGTATTTTACTTATGGAATATCACGAAGACCTCAGATAGTATTCGTATAAGAACGAATCAATTCTCAGTATTTTAGTTATGGAATATCACGAAGACCTCAGATAGTATTCGTATAAGAACGAATCAATTCTCAGTATTTTACTTATGGAATATCACGAAGACCTCAGATAGTATTCGTATAAGAACGATTGACTGACTGGTAATTACTGATAAAATATCAGGAAATCTTTGTAGAGCATTCGTATAAGAGCGAATAAAAGGTTAGTATTTACTGTGGCATTATCGGGAAGACTGTCAAGATATTCATAATTTTAATGCGAAAATATTAGGAAATTCTGTTAAATGTCATTTAGTTAAATCATTCGTAAGGCCGGCAGTCCCGATTTTAACCGGAAGTTCGAATAAATACGCAATACATTTCGCTCCGTGTATTTAATTATAATTTGTTGATATATGCGCCCTGACGAAGATTGACCTAAGCGATACCCGTTCGCGTATTTACAAAACCACTACACTAGCAAGATTTTTTTTTAAATGATTCCTCTGTACCTACATAATTTTGTGGTTTTCCAGTTTTATAATCAAACTGTAACTTGCTGTAGCGGATACGAAATGTTGTATTGTAGTTGTATGGAGTTGTTCAGTATTTACGTCCACAGTCATTCTTCCGGTCGATAGCGAGACGCTTTATCTATCAAAATCCATAACAATGCATCTAGGGAGTTTCTAGATATTACTATCTGGTAAAGTAGGTACTTACTGTTTTGTGAAAACAGAAACCACGTATTCTAGTTTTATGCAAATGTTGGTAAGTACTACGTAGCATATTAAATTGTCTGTTAAAGCGGCAAGGCCCTTGGTAGTTTTTTTCCTCTGTATTATAATGGGTAGATATATCTGCACCTTCAACACCTTAGACGGCCAGGATTGTCAAAAAGTGACGGTTTCTTTGTTCATTATCTCCGCTCACTTCACCGTTAGCGTGGGATGGCTTAACATATAAAATAATAACGAAATTCGCAAATTATACGGATTCCGAGCGTTAAACGAGTGCCGGGATAGAGGTGAGACATTGACACCAGGCGTGATATATCAGAAGGCCATCAAAATCAGCTAACAGGAAAAATGAAATTACCTGAAGTAACCCAACGCGTGCCCAACATTTGCACACAGTAGAGATTTGTCACATGAGAACGGGTCGCTCTTACGACTCGTTCATGTGTTCAACAGCTGGGCTGTGGAATGATCTGCCGTCCTCTGTGTTTCCTACACCCTGCAACATGGGTCTCTTCAAGACCCAAGTTTACTCCTCCCTATCCTCTAAAAGACCCTCCACACAGCATCCCCAAATATGATATAGGCCTTGAGGGAAATTATTTCCTTCGGGGTCTCCTGTGTGGAGTTATCGTAAAAAAAATTGTAAACAAAAACCTCGAGAAACAATAAAAAAATCATTCGATTGCACCAGTTCTAAATAAAGTTGTCTGGCATCACTTTAATTTTGTACTAGAACACTATCGATGCGCACCACGACGAATACCTAAGTTTTTTAAATCACGACGGTCTTCATTATATACATTTATTTACCAGTTACGTTTACGTTTTGCTAACTGGATGATAAACATTACCTTTGTGAAATGTACTTTATTACCATATTTCAGTGATTGTTATGGCTAACTGATTAAATGAGCGTACAAGTGTTCCTTACCAAATTCATGAAAAAAAAATTATTAGAAATATGTCCCCTTTAAATTTTTTCTAAAATTTCTTTTCAAAGTTCCTTTTCATAAGGTAGGCACAGGTTTCATGGACTGCACGCCTCATTTTACCAATTCCAGAAAGAGCGTTGAAAGTGTGAGAAAAAATAGACATACTCGGGCGGGCACAATTTTGGTTTTTATTATTGCCCCTGGCCCCAAAATACATCGTCACGTTATTTTATATTATACGCTTGCGGTTAAAAACAATTGTGGTTGTGGAGTTTATGAGCATTCACTCAAAAGGTCGTTAGAGATTGCATGGTATTCTGCGAATGCGTTTTCATACCCCAACCCTAGCTTGACCAGTTCTAGGTTATTATTCCGACAAACTTTTGTTAGGTAACTACGTTATTAACCGTGTTACGTAACGACAGAAAGATCCCAGGAGGAATCTAGCTACTCGTCAAGAACAACGGTAAAACGACGCGAGCGCCACGTTTGCCACAACGGCAGATTGCACGCCCACGCTCCGGCACTCCTTTCCCACCCGGCTTCCGGATCACTACTCACTTGCCCACCGCCTTCGTTCCAGTTAACTGCGTCTCTAAAAAGAGCGCGCTAAAAAAGCCATTTTGGTAGCCGCAAATTGTAACGCCATATTATCATGCATGCTGGGTTAACGCCCACTGTGCGAGATGCATTAGTTTATAACCGCAGAGCACCGGATCATGTTGACTCTCCCGTAACTTTAACTTAACTTCAGTGTACTGATGTCCAAACCCGAGACTTCCACTTGGACCCTTTTGCCGCCACGATCATGACTGTAAGCTGACTTTGTATTTCCTCTTATGTGTTGTAACTTATTCGAGTCCCCGTTATCATGCCCGTTTAGAGATTTTCAGAGAGAATAATCACCCGTAACTTCCATTTGAGGTTAGGCTAGCTTTTGATTATTGTAGCATAACTTACCATGTATGTACCTTCCCCTGAATAAAATCTGAGTCTGAAAGCATTTAGTAGATTTATTTGGCGTACTATTAGAGTCCCCGACCCTAATTATAAGACTGCCTGTCGGCCTACGACCCTGCAGAGGAGATTCTTGGCTTGCCGAAACTGAGCTAGTCGAATGTCCAGAGCCGAGCTCCCTGCCAAGACACCACCCTCAGGGTAAGTCTAAACCAATGAATTGTCTCCCGTAACCGCTCTTTCCCAACCTTCCTCCTCTCCTTCTCCCACATCCCCACCTCCAGTCAAATTCTATTTATAACAACCGTTAGAGTGCGGCCCAGTGCCATCGCGCTGTAAGCTTTAGTTACGTAAATTTCGATGCAGCGTTATAGCGCTGCAATTTTCAGTGTGATTTTTGTCGTTCTCGGGAGAGCACGTGTTCAATTTAAGCGTGGTGTATTGCGGTTGTCCCGTGTCTTGATAAATGTATTGTTTATCCCGTTAAAATAAATACACCCTAAAATGAATAAATATTTTTCACCATGTCGGAAGTTAGTTCTATTGCGGATGATCGTAATGTATCAAATGGCAGCGGAACTACGGACGACGAGACCTTTGTTTCCATAAATGAATGTGTGCAGCAAAGCAAATGAGATAAGGTGACCCAATCTCATATGCGCTCGCTGTAAAAAGGGACTACATGTACCACGGGAAACGGGAAAACACAATTGTGAATCGAAATAATCTTATAATTTTTTTTATTTTTTTGTAGTTTTTAATGTGTAGTTTTTTTAATAAGAACTAAAATATTCTTAAAATTTAATTCTTTACTTGAATAATAAAAAAAAATATTGATATCTTTCCATTTTTATTGTATACCATACTTTTTTTTATTTAAAAACACAGAATATCTTTAGCAATTTATATGAATACTTGCAAAATAAGCAGAACACTAGACTGTTAAGCTCGCTTTTAGAGATATTTACGTTCGTCAAGTTGCTAGAAACTATGCTGGAAACTCTGACAAGATAAGCCGAGTGATACCATTCGTAAAAATTAGTATCTCTGATGGCGAGCTTAAAAAGCAACAGCAATAAAATAGATGGTATATATTTCTGTCTCGGTTACTTCGTCTCTGTGACTTCGCTATCACTGGAACCGTTGATATTATTTTTCTGAGGAAAGGGTTTTTTTCGTAATTCTTATCAAAATCAAAGCGCTCCGAAGACGGTCAACATAAATTGTCAGTAACTTAGTCCAGACCCGACGAATGAGCTAGACAAGTGCGAACAAGTATCAAGCAATAGTAGTTGCATACTAGTGGAAATTTCCGAAAATATTTTGTCACAAATGATTTCATACACTTGATGCCCTATCCAATAAATATAGTACTTTTACGACTTATTTATTTATACGCTAGTTTGGAATATGTTTTGTGCGTTGTGTGGACTGTGTGAACGAAAATATTTGTAATTTACCGTCTTCGCGGAGCTTAACTGGTTAAAGAACCGGTTCCACATCAGTCTCCGGTAACTGTGACTGTAGTGACAGACCATTTCACGTATTAGCCTATTAATATTTGCCAATAGCGCTTGCCAATGCTCTCAATCAAAATACTCATTATTCCCCTGTCAATGAAAAGTCGCAATTGTCAATCACTTCAATCGCTCTGCGAAAAACGCACGAAGAAAAGTCAACACGTGGTTGTAAATAAAATATACTTACATGACTGGTTAGTAGCTGAGTAGACAAATGCGTCGGGTTCCCACTCTGGCATCGTGGATTCAATTCTTCTGCTAGCTAAGTTCTCCATTATTGCACAAGCAACAATTTTCCCCCTATAATGTGATGGAGTAGGATTTTTTTTTAATTTTGTCCGTAATTGGTTATTCATAACCCTAAAGCAGCGGTTCAGGGATTATGAATTACAGTTGGATATTCGCGAAACCCATACAGGTGTATAAAAATGGAGTAAACGTCAGCGTTCGAAATATGGGCAACCAACATGAGGACCGTTGGCGTTACAAAGATAACATGGGCATATGTCGATCACAATGACTAGCGCTCGCCGGGTATGGATCTTCAATGATAATTGCAAAATGCCCGCATGACTGGACATGTCGTTCGGGAAAAGATAGAAAAAACAATGGTCACCTTTCATCGGTTCTACCGTAATCAATATTCGAGTACACTGTTTTTTTTAGTTAAAAACTCAAGAAGCAAATAATGAAGCAAGCACGCCGGTAATTTAAATGGTTTAGGCCGCGGTAGCCAGCCGCTAGCCTTGCGGCGCGGCAATTCCATTCGTCGAGTTCGTTCGCGGTCGGAAGGATTCGGGCGACATCGACAGCCGCCTCACTCTCCTTCCTTCTTCACGCCTGAGAAGAATATTTTACACTGTTTCTGCAAGTAACGTAGGTCGCAGACTATATTTATATACCCCAATGGCGGAACCCTGGTTCACCATAAAAAATACCAGCTATTTCGAACGTATTTTTTATTTACCCTTTCTTTAAAAAAAAATTAAATAGAGGGATTTTAATAGCCCAAGGAATGAATAGAAATATTTTGTACTAAACTAAAATTTCATTTTTGGCGGGAGTGGCAGTGAAATTCACGTAAACATTGACAAATGATATTGACCATCTTCGGTGCGCTTGCCACGTAAGTTAGAGATTGAATAAACTATATGCCACAATATGTTATTATCGTATCAATCAGAAGATTTTTGAGGGATAAAAATAGGTATGTACCTCCTCCCGAGTAGAAAAAAAAATATATATATATATATCTGCATTGCATAGCTTGGGATTTAATTGTAGATATTTATTAGTTTGGAACTAGAACATATTATTACTAGGGCAACACCTAGCTACTCACTAAAAATCTTTGAACGAGTTCGTAATATTCAAATATTTTCACATTTCGCATTAGAGGTCGTTTTAAAGAAACGAGACAAAACATCTTAATTATTTTTTGCGTTAAAAAAATTGATCTGTGACTTCGGATTTTTATTATTATATGTTTTTATTTATTTGTCTAACATCTAATAAATAGTTATTTTCATTCACAATATTCCAGAAATACAAAAAAATCGCCTTTTCATGTAATAAGCCACCGTTACCTTTCATTTTTTTTTCGATCAAGCAAAAATTATAAACGTTCTGAGTGATTTAATTTTTTTTTACGTACTTTTGAAGCCAAGGCGATATTTTGAAAAATACGATCCCCAAAATCGGACCATTTTTTCTAAACAGGAAGGACCGGACATTGCGAGTGCGAAAAAACATTAAAAAAAATAAAAAAAATGTTAATATTATTATATTTGAACCCTAAAACCCAACTTACTAAGCTAGCCAGTTCAATTTATAAATCTTCCATGAAAAAATATTGGTTTTCGAAGTATTTTAATCATTAATCAAAATAATTCCACAATTTAAATGCACGATCGAACAATTTTAAATATTAAATGAATTTAAAAGATTAGAAATGTAAAATTTCAATTGCGATAACATTAAGCATTCATCATTTTTTTATCGGCTTTGAAATTCCAATAGAAAACAGTGCACTTTTGATAGCATAGAATTTCTTTAATCGAATCATTACACAATAAAGCTTTGTATTTACATAATTCGTCAATTCCCAAAGTCCAGTATATAATATTATCAAACAATAAACGATTTTTTTACATTTCCTCCACACCGGAGACCCCGAAGAAAACAATTTCCCCTAGGGCCTATGCCATAGTTGATGTGTCAAGGGTCTTTTTGAGGAAAAAAAACGAGTGAACGTGGGTCTTGAAGAGATCCACGTTGTAAGAGGGAGGAAACACAGACGCTGGCAAATCGTTCCACAGCCGGTCTCTTGAACTGAAGGACGAGTCATAGAAACGACCCGTTTATGGAAAAAACGACCCGTGACAAATGTCAACCGTGTGTAAAAGATATGGCTCTTAAAAGGTCTTATGGTTTCAAGTGAACTAAATCATTGTGCACCTCTGCAAGTTAAAATACTTACGGAAATTATTGTTAATATATTTTTATTACAGAATTTCAGGAATATATTCATTAATGAATGAATTCAAAAATACCTATATTTTGCACAAAGTGTAATGTTTTTTGCCGTTTTTAGAACGTTTTGCGGAATTGATTTTGGTATATCTTTATTTCAGTGGTGTAGGCTTCTCCAGACGGACATTGATTTCTTACTCCATTTGCTGTATTAGTTATTGCATATATTTTATCGGTGTCGATTTGTTTTCTTTAATAAATAATTTTAGTATGTATATTGCTATAAGAACGAACGATAAGTTGAAGGTAGAATAGGGTACAATCACAATTTTTTTTTTACCAAAAATTAAAGAAAAAAATTACAAACTGGAATATTCAAACGATTCTTTTTTACGATAGGAATAGTCCTTCAACAATGTTTTGAATATTCACATTTCAAATTAGACCCAAAACGCCTTCTTTCGCGCGGTTTTGACTTGTGACGTCACTGCGCATATCTTGACAGCTGTCTTCAGTCAGTCTTCAGTTGATCGTTTGTTTTTAGAAGAAAATGTCCGTAAATGCCGTGTATAAATACTGTATAGAACCAAAGTGTACAAATACAACATCTTTGACACCAAACAAACTATTTATAAATGTCCTAAATGATGTTATTATGCGTAAAAAGTGGCGTCACGCGATGAAAAGGTGCATTAAAAAAATGGTGTACTTTCTGCTAAATCTCATCATTCTTGCTGTGAAGATCATTTCAATGTAAGTAATTTTGTTGTTTTGTTTTTACAGCTCCAAGAGGATTTAGAAAATTATATGGAAGTCCAAATGACAGGATGCAAAAATAGATTTAAAAAAAATGTGATCCCACATATTTTTGCCTGTCAAAAAAAAGTTTTACCATGCCTAAGGCAAACTGAACAAAAAAAGATTGCATGCCGAGTTATTAAAAGACGCAATGATAATGGGGGATCCCATGAGAAACGGAACATCGGACCCAGAGCCCTCAACATCTACAGCAGCTAATCTTCTTTCGGAGCCCTCCACTTCAACAGCCATTCTCAATCTTCCAGAAGCCGCTGATATCAATTGTAAAATGGTTGATAAGGCGGTACAAGCAGATATTCGCTGTACAGAAGCAAATCTACTTCAACCGTTCCAACAATGACAAACACGGCTTGTTCACCATTGAAATTCTCACCCACAAAGCCTGTTTCTGCCAAAAGTGGCTACTGTGGGCCTACTCATAATAATATAGATATTATGTCCACTAGTTCCGAGGACAATGATTTAGACTGTACTCCCTCTGCATTAGACTCGGACAGTAATATTTTTGATGGCTCCGAGATTGATACTGGACTCGTAAGTCTGACCATGAGAAAAGCTTTCATGCTTGTCATACAGAGAGAGCCTAGACTCTGTTTAGGAATCCTTAAAGAAATGTACCACATCATTTCTATTATAGTTGCCAAGGCACCTACAGAAACAATTAATGTATTAATTGCGCTTAAAATAATAAGGTTAGATGATTCATTCGCTATTCTTGCGCTTCACTTTGGTTTGTCGCCTTCCTCTGTAACACGGATTTTCTCCAGGACTATCAAAATATTAGCGACTTTATTTCAGGAACTCATAATTTAGCCAACCACACCCAAAATAAGAGCTCAGCTACCAATATCCTTCAGGGCTAGGTATGGGAATGTTCAGTCCATAATAATAATAATAATAATAATGTTTTATTTCAACAGAACAAAGCGGTGAGTGCAATACTCTGTCTGCCATATAAAAAGAATACATTTTAAGAATAAAAAAATTACACACTGTAGAAATATAATATAAAAACGTAAATAAAAATTAAATTAAATTAAAATAACATATTTAACACTTATGCTACAGTGGCCTGAGGGAAATTCTCCATCTACGATGTAGGGGCGCGCCATGCCACTGGGCGACGGCCTGGACAAGAGTGTTTTCCGATCTCCGGTAGCGCTGACTCGTTCCGGCTATTCTGTGGCGCGCCATGCCACTGGGCGACGGCCTGGACAAGAGTGTTTTCCGATCTCCGGTAGCGCTGACTCGTTCCGGCTATTCTGTGGCGCATCATGCACCCTTCCCTCTGCGAACATCTGCGAGGCGCTGAATCTCCAAGGGAGGGCGAACAGCGCCCTGTAAGCGTGGTTATATTGCACTCAGAGTGTGTCCATGACGCCTTGTGTATATCTAGTCTATAGTTCGCTAGTGTAAAAGCTCATGCAGTATGTCTGGAATAGTTGCTTTTTTACCGGAGGACTGCACCTATTAAATCTTCTGGCGAGCATGTTGGCACGTACGCACAGCGCTCTTCTTTGGCGTTCTATGTCATTTTTATCATTTAGGTCATCAGTGATGACATGCCCCAAGTATTTGATTTCGCTGCAGACTTCAAGATTGGCTCCGCCGAGACGTATGGGCGGAATGACAGCAGGACCCGTATTTGCCTTGAAAATCAGCAGTGATGATTTTTTTGCATTATACATTAGCCCGTGACTAATAACGTACGATTCACATGTGGCTAGAAGTTTTCTCATTGCTCTTACCGATGGGGCAAGTATGACCATGTCATCTGCATAGCTGATATTGATCATACATACCCCAGCAATGTGGCATCCGATTCTTGTTTTCTTCAGAGTTTTGCTAAGTTCATCCATGTATACATTGAACAGCACTGGGGACATTGAGCCGCCTTGTCTAACGCCGCACTTTAATTGAGCTGCTTCTGATAGGCTATCATTCCATCTGATAAAATTTTCCTGTTGGTTGTACCATGTACTTAATATATTAACAATTTGCGGTGGTACTTGTCGTTCGGTCAGTTTTTTCCTCAACTTATTATGACTAACCCTGTCAAAAGCTTTGCTCAAGTCTAGGAAGCATGCGTATACCGTTGTTTTTCTGGCTTTATAATATTGAATTGTTTGTTTTATATTATATATGGCTGTATCAGTTGAGCATCCAGCTTTGAAGCCCATTTGGGAGTCCTCTGTAAGTTTAGGATGACTTTTTAAAAGATTCTTGCAGTTATTGTGGCAAGAGATATGGGCCTGTAATTAACGGATGATGTCAGGTTCAATTGACGGCTTTTGGGGATCGGTATTATTATGGTTTTGGACATTTCTGTCGGAATGTGTCAGAGTCCGATCATAGCGGTGAAGAGAGAGGCCAGCAGAGTTGTTACGTACCCCCCCCCCGCATGTTTTACGTGTTCTATGACAAGTCCATCGTGACCTGCAGATTTACCTCCTGCCATGTTGCGTATTGCTCGGTGGATCATCTCAGTTAAGATGACTATGGACGGCTGTTGTTCCGGTTAATTTGTTGGTGCATCAATATGTTTATCCATTATTTGCGGTTGAACTTGTGTGGAGCAAAAGGTATTCCTGAAAACTTCAGCTATGTCTTTATTTTCAGATTTTCCATCAATATGGCTCGCTGCGGTATGTTTTGCTTTCAATACAGTATTGGTTTTGTTCCATAAAGACGAAAAGTTCTTGTATTGAAAGCTGTTTGCTATTTTATCCATTTTATTCTGTTCGAATTTCCTTTGACACTTCTTATATTCTTTCTTAAAGAGCGATCTAATTTGTTTTCGAGCTTCCATGATAGGACCATCAGTAGGTCGTCCATTTTCCATCCATTTTATGTGTGCATTTCTCGATGTTTCACAATGTAAGGAGACCTGCTCATTCCAACCAGCTATAGCCTTCCATTTTCGCCCTTTTGTAGGCTTTATCCCTGTATTAAATGCAGACATTGCTGAGGTACGTAATACTTGTACAATGTTTTTATATAGGTCATCTATTTGGGCTGCATTTACCATGTTGCTGTCATGAGTTTCTGTGTCGGTTCCACAAATTATCTCAAGTTGACCTATGGCTAATTGTGCATATCTGGAGTAGGACTCCGTGCTTGACTTTTGGGCCGCCATCGGCATGGATCCCCCACTATTATACAACTAGAAGTATATGTAGGTAGCCCAATAGTTCCTAGAGTACTGTGCATCGGTCTGTGATCAGACCAGTCGGAATTGTAGCCAATATGGATATCTTCAATTGTATTGCGTACTGCCTGAGTTACGAGACAATGATCGAGCCACTTAGTTGTATTATGTGTATCGCTGACATGTGTGCGAGTCGGGCGGGAGTATGTCAACATCTGCAATTTGTAAATTATATTCTGAGCAGAATTATTTAAGTTCTCGCCCAAAAGGCGAATTCATATTGGCATTAAAGTCTCCCAGAATTATACAATTAGGGTTGTCTCTTTCCTCGATTATCGTGTGCAATTTCGATAGACAGGATAAATATTCTGGTAAATTATCAGTGTTGTCCACAGGCATGTATACACACATGACAAGATTGACAAGTAATGTTCCAGTGTTTAGTGTAATATCAATCGCTATTATTCTGGGAGTTTCACAATCGATCGTCACTGCCTTGAATGATTTCTTCCATAGTATAGATAGTCCGCCATATGGTTGTCCTCTCAGTGGACCGCTAGAGATGTCTACCGCTGAACTCCCATAGCTCATGAAGTCAGGGTGAATTTCGCTGAGAAAATCTAAATGAGTTGGTAAAAGCCACGTCTCTTGTAATAAAATAATATCGTTCGTAGAACACAGATCGAAAATAATTTTTTCTACTCTTTTTACTGATCGGCAATTGATCGAAGTAATGTTTAGTTTATTCATTTTGTTTGTTTCTTTCGTAATTCGCTCGACAGCTTCTCCGAATCTTCTGAACACGATGCCTTGCGGCCAGAAATCGTGATTCATTACAGTTTTAATATCGCTTTGCTGGATCATAATCAACGAAATGTCAACGAAATGTGCCTGTCGCGTAGTAATAAATGAATTATTAACATTCGTACAAAATAAAGTGGATGTTTTAGACGAAGTGAGCATTGTACAAATATGCTCCACAAGTTTCCAAGAGGACGAAATTGAAAGTGCCAAATGCCTTTTATTAGAAGCCGGCCCAGGCCGTCGCGTCACAAGAAAGGGATACGGAAAGATAACCAAAACATTACAAGATATCATAAAGATCATGAAAGAAACAGATCCAGACCAACTTCCAAAGTCTGTGGCCCGAGATCTTAACAAGTTGCCACCAGTTACATTTGACCACATCGACGTAACAAGATTTCTTAAAGACTTGATATTGTTGAAAACCGAAATGGCCGGAAAGGCAACAATGTTGGAGATAAACGCTTTAAAGCAGGAACTCAGTCAAATAAAAAAAACTGTCAGTCGATTCATGCAAGAGCGCTTAAATAGTAATCCACCACCAAAAAATGTGAGTTCTTCCATAAATTCATTTAACATTAACGAAAACAATGCAAGTCACGAAAATATGCAAAATAAGCCGTGGCGCACAACCACTCGCGGAGGCTCATCAAAACAGAATGCCCCTCCCCCCGCCGCTCCTACCGAACCAACAGATACAGCTCGTGAACAGTTCCGAAATAAAACGAAGAATGCCGAAGATGCGCGATCCTCGCTACTGCCATATTTAAATAATAATTATTACGATAGCGAGCATCGAAATACACATGATTTTACGGTTGTTATAAATAAACATCGTAAGAAGCGACTTTTAAACAATCGCGGTACAAGAACTAATGTAGGAAATTTAAAAATAGCAAACCTTTCAACAGGGCTATATGTCTCTCGTTTCGCAATTGAAACAAGCACAGAAGATGTCAAGTTATTTTGCGAAAATAAAGGTTTAATGACAAATAATATTGAAATCCTAAAACCTTTTAAAGAAACCCCATTCAGGAAATTTAAGATTATGATCCAGCAAAGCGATATTAAAACTGTAATGAATCACGATTTCTGGCCGCAAGGCATCGTGTTCAGAAGATTCGGAGAAGCTGTCGAGCGAATTACGAAAGAAACAAACAAAATGAATAAACTAAACATTACTTCGATCAATTGCCGATCAGTAAAAAGAGTAAAAAAAAATATTTTCGATCTGTGTTCTACGAACGATATTATTTTATTACAAGAGACGTGGCTTTTACCAACTCATTTAGATTTTCTCAGCGAAATTCACCCTGACTTCACGAGCTATGGGAGTTCAGCGGTAGACATCTCTAGCGGTCCACTGAGAGGACAACCATATGGCGGACTATCTATACTATGGAAGAAATCATTCAAGGCAGTGACGATCGATTGTGAAACTCCCAGAATAATAGCGATTGATATTACACTAAACACTGGAACATTACTTGTCAATCTTGTCATGTGTGTATACATGCCTGTGGACAACACTGATAATTTACCAGAATGTTTATCCTGTCTATCGAAATTGCACACGATAATCGAGGAAAGAGACAACCCTAATTGTATAATTCTGGGAGACTTTAATTGAGCGGTTGTAATAGACTGTCTAGAAATACAAATAGAAAAGCCCTCAAATCCGATTCACCAATCCATGTGTTGGTCAGAGTATAAAGGATGCGATACACTGAAATATATAATTTCATGTACACCAGATGGTCTGGTAAACTATGTTTCATGTGGCTATGGTGGTCGTGCGTCTGATGCAATAATTATAGAGGACTGTTATACCAGACGTGACTATCAAAGTTTGTAATACCCTCCGTTTGCGTAACATCAACCAGTACATAACTCAGTAGGTGATACGACTAGATACGAAATCAACTACTGAGTTCGTGCAGCTTCGAACGAGAGACGACTAGATACGTTTCTCGATCGAGCTAGCATGTAGTATTGGTCGGGCTCACACAGACGACCTGACCACAAGCGAGAGAGAGAGAGAGAGGCGACTAGATACGCATCTCTATCTTGTTTGTTATGTCTGCACAAATAATTAATTGTGCAACGCCCGACTTTAATTTTTAACCTGATAGAAGCGACTAGATACGCGTCCCTGTCTTGTTATGTTTGCACAAAAAGAGGATTTGTGCAAACGCCCCATTTCAGTACATATTGGCTTTCGACAAGCGTAGTTCCGGGGGTTTTCGAAGAAGTGATGATAAGAGTGCACGTTATCGTTTTCTTTTTCCTACGCCTCTGAACCTCGTTTTCGTCCCGAGACGCTACTGGGTGCTAACGGGACATTTCTCCGACCCCCGCCACCCCTACGGTCGCTCCCGGCGACGGTCCCGAAAACAGAGCGGGCTCTCATTGGTCGAGCTCCCCTGATCCACAAAAAACTTATCAAAATTATTGTTCTACCAAAATTGTCTGTCTTTGTAAGCGATTCCTGCGGCCGCGGTGACTGATCTAAATAAACGATCTTTTCTGATCTGTTCATTAGCACCCGCGGAATCGAGTAAACTTACTTGATTTATGTATGTACAATGCATTTTTTTGTTATTTGACGGCAAAGTATCACCTGTCCTACTTTGACCCCCATGACATACTTTGTAACAATTTTGGCTTCCTTAATAAAAAATAGGTGAAGATTGCAATAGGCTCAATTCAAGCAGAAGGTCGTGATTTACATCCTAATTTTTTGATCAAGTCGATCCAAGATTGACAGAGTCTACGGCAGCTCGCGAAATATTCACGAGTTCAAACTGCCCGATTCGCCGCACGGTATCGCACCGAAGTACTTGAACGACGAGTACATTTCCAAAATTCAGAGTATTCTCACGGATTCAACACGCCTTCTACCTACTTCGCCTGCATCTTCACCCGGCCTGAAAACCGACCGTGACTTTCTCTTCGCCCTCACCACCTCCTTGCAAGAAATCGTTTGCCTTTTTCAAGGCATTTCTCCCTTCCTTCCTACCCTGCTCTGAAGCGTCGAAGTGGCCAGCCTGATCTTCTTCTTCTAAAAACGTGCGGCAAGAGTTTACAGATCTTGTCCCGTACAACTGTGGTTATTTGTCGCGCCTGAGCCCTGGAATGTCTGTAATGGCGGACAGGGGTTTTAAAAATATTTCCCATATTTTGCAGCAAATGGACTGCGAACTGATTCGCCCACCGATTGTTTTTGCGAACGTTCATTCTAGCCACGAAGAAGTCAAGCAGTCCAAAAGAATTGCCGCATTGCGCATTCACATAGAGCGCGTCATAAGTAGAATTAGAGAATTCCAAATGCTCAGAATGCATGCGAGTACTGACCATATTCACATTCCCATAATTGATAACATTATTATTGTAGTATATGGTCTTATTAACCTGCAAGGGTTACTCATTAAAATGTAATATTTAAACCAACTGTTGTTTAATTTGTGTGAGACCCTCCCGTGTGAAGGCAGATGTTATATGATTAGTACATCTGCACTGACGATGGATATTGCAATGTATTCCTTACCGTGGGTAATGAAAGTTATCCCAATATGTCTTCAATATTGGCTGAGGGAAAAATCAATGCAATGAGTTAACAACTTTATGTACACAGGATGAGAAGGAAAGACTGGTGGAAAATGTTTTTTTTTTAAATTTTTATTTAACTAGAGAAACACTTACAGGAAATACAAAATGGGATAAAAAAGATTAATTTAAACACTAGAAGTAGCTATGTAAATTTAAGTTTCTTATAAATAGCTTGGGACCAAAATGTTAAGCATTTGTCCATTAAATCTAAACAGTAATTTTGATCATTTTCTACGTAACAGACAATAACCTCTTTCGAACTTTCAAAGTCAGGCTTTGCTACACAATACATACCTTTGCATTTTTTTTGCAAAATGCATTTGCAATTGCATTTGAGTCATGTACTTATCACAGGGTTTGTCCATGGCAACCGTTAAGTATCTTCTTAAAGCTGTATCGCTACTTGGACATTTCACTTCTACAGTGTAATTTTCTCCTATTGCATCTGGAGAAGCTCCAAAAAAAGGATGCTGATTAGAGAGAATCAGGCCGCACTTCTCAGACCTTATCTGAAGTATTTCTTCCACTTCTTTCAACACTTCAACCTCTAGAACTCTGCCACGCCTAAGAAACTTAGTTTCTACTAGTTTTGCACCTAGAATGCTCTCAACAAGTGAGCCTTCCATGGTTTGATAATGAGCAGCTTCATGGGCTTTAGATGCGGTAATTCTAGCGTACCTCAAGTTGTGCCACAATGGACAGTTTGACTGCCCGACAGTCATCTGAGCTGCCCTTTGGCAGGCAACAGTGTTCATATTTTGTTGGCGATATTAAAAAAAATCTTCTGATGTTGATCCCACATCGTTGTACAGAAAATTACAAATCATATTATGTAAGGAAAGATTTTCGATCACCTTTGGGTCGACAAAATATTTTAACATCTGAATATCTCGTACACCAAGCTCGATGCTGCTGTCTTTTACTGATTTTAAAAAAGATCCATCGCTCTGCGGCAGAGCAGCAGGAGCAGCTTTCCCTAAATCGCTCGCCTTTATAAACTTCATTGTGGTTCCTATAGCAGCCACCTTAGACCGCTTCCAGTAACACTGAGTGAACGTTTTTGGAGGGTCTTCGCTTCTTCGGTGCAACCACGATAATAAAGTTACCACATGTTTGCAACCGCCTAAAACAATAACAATAGTTAGTATCATAGCAGTAGTGTAATGTTGAAAAGAGGGACACAAATTATTTAACAAACAACAATACAAGGCTCTTCTCTTTCACCAACCTTGTGATGCCGGACAATCTTCACATTTGCAGGACTCGATTACTTCTTCTGCTTCGTTGCATACTGAATATGCCTTCGTACGGACTCTGTGCTCCGGAGTAACCAGGGCATTCACAGTGCAAATGGCACCAATACGTTTCACTTGGACGTAACCGATGGCACTGTCTCCGTAATTCTCTCTGCAGGATCTACAAATTACTTCTTCTGCTTCGTTGCATACTGAATATGCCTTCGTACGGACTCTGTGCTCCGGAGTAACCAGGGCATTCATAGTGCAAATGGCACCAATACGTTTCACTTGGACGTAACCGATGGCACTGTCTCCGTAACTCTCTCTGCAGGATCTACAAATTATAATTACATTCATCATTATAAGGCACAATATTTATTTGTACTATTTCACAGACCTAAATATTATACTATACTGAAAGTCAGTTTTAAACATATTGTGGTTAGGTTTTACAACTGTCAAAAAAGTAAATACTTTAGATTCATTTAGCATAAGATATAAAACGAATTCGTTTAATAAAAGTATAGTTTGAAAATCCAATATACGTCATGAAACATTGCATACTCATCAAATAATGATTTACTTACCGTAAAACTTTAACGCCTCGCATTTCAGCACTAAAAAAATCAATTTGCGAGAAGAAAACTGCCATCATAATCGCGTTGATTTTTGGCAAATTATCAGACTGCCCTTGTAGAAAACCACTGTCTGTCATGATAGTATGTATTTAAAATATATATTATATACAAACAAATGGGTTTAGGATGCGTAACTAAATGATTATGGCCTTATCAAACTTATTCAAACCAGCAACTGTCAACAAAAACTACTTGACGTTGAACTCGTGAGTGCGTTGTGAGTTGTGACGTCAAATTTCGCTAGCCAATCATGTCTCGTTATCGATATTTGAATTTTTGTACAACTTTTGATATAGCCTTTTGTAATCACCTAAAATAAATGACCGAATTAGCCGAAATACTTAGCTTTAAAATGTGCATTTTAAATAATAGGAATTCCCAGACTGGACCGGCCATAAAATAATTTAGCACGAAGGCTAGCCGAACCTATTCTTAGAAAAATTGTAACTACTACATTGTAAAATAAAATAATCTTAATTGCTATTTTGGAAAGTCAGCAATTCCTTTGAGATTTTATGGGACGGCAATAAACACCTCAAAGGAATTGAGCCGCCGACGAAACGGCCGCTGAACAATGCGGGTGATAAAAGAATACCTACAGGTAGACAGAGGGTTCTAGGTGCAGTCTTCCACCGAGGAAGCACGAGTCGGTTGCAGTAGTCCGCCCAGGACACACAGCCAAGTGAAACCTTCCGCCCAGGAAGGTTCCTATTCTCGCTCCTTGAAGAGGCCGCCCAGGTCCTTTGACGACGAGGGAATTTTACGCTTCCATCCCAGAAGGAAGTAACTGATCTTCGCCCTTCGGAGATCACGATCGGAGACCGCCCAGGCCTCTGATTATCGCCGCGTTGCACCTACTCCCGATCCGGAGGTACATGAATACCTAGTGCGAACGCGAGGACTCTACATACAAAGCAGCCACTGGACCCTGGACAGCCATCACCAAAAGGGAAGTGCCTCTGACTCTAATGATAATTCCTCCCACCCTGTCAGCCAAGTGAATCTCTAACTTTAAACAACAACTTTTTCATACAAATAAGCCAGTGAACCTCTAATTTTAAGTACAAAGACTTTAACAGTAGAATTAAGTAATTGCCTAAGCCAGTGAACCTCTAATTTTAAGTACAAAGACTTTAACAGTAGAATTAATTAATTGCCTAAGCCAGTGAACCTCTAATTTTAAGTACAAAGACTTTAACAGTAGAATTAAGTAATTGCCTATCTAGTTTTATTGAATTTATTATGTCTAATTAAGATTTACTCTAGTTTTAAGACTAACCCCACGACTATCAAAATAAATGACTTGTAACTACCTAAGATCGCATTTCTGTTCCTCCCTTTTTGCGTTATTCTTAGAATTATACCCACTGCCCTACACTCCGTCGTATCACTTTAAAAGTGAATTAATTAATTTAATACTTTTTTTGAGGTTTTTAAGTACGATATTCGAATTGAGTTATTTTTTTTACATATATTAAATGCACTGAAAACACTATATTACATATACTGCATGTACCCTATTATAAAGTAGACTCGAAAGTTCTTGAAATAATTAAAAAAGGTCGGTGAGGGCAATACCAAAACAATATCTCATTTATCCGTGTCTATGGTTCTGAGACGTCAGCTGTCATATGTAACGACGAGAGTGGTATATCTATGGTAACGACTCGGCGGAGTTGTTCGCTGTTATGCTATGTATTGTTTTTCCGCTGTTTTGGAAACATTTTCGAATAGCCCATGATCTAACGATTACCTGTTTACCATTACCATTTTTCACAACATGCTTTTTTGGAAAATACACATGCATTTAGCTCCTATCTATTTTTAAACATGTTAATATTTTGTATATCGACAGTGTAACTGTAGTAAGAATGTCTCATTAATATGTAAGAACACATAACGCCAATCACAACATAAATAAAGAGTGCTATTATTTTTATGATTAAAAATACTTTTGTTTTATAAGTTGGTTGTGTCTTTGAAATCTGAAGGAAACCATCAGTTTTTTCAATATTCTGAACTCTCATGCATGTAACACGGTAGTAGGATTAATAACCAATCTTATTCTGGAAGGTTAATTAGACAGGATCAAAAAAACAAGTTTTAAAAAACGACATGAAATTTTCTGCAATAGCTACTGATATTGTTTGTATAACGTTTCACTACTTGACATCTTCAGATCATTGATAAATATGCACAAGATGGAACAACTCGCTTTTGATATAAAACACCCAAAACCCCCAGTTTTCCTTATAGTAATTGATGGTTTTTAAATACATTTACAAGTGTCTTAGGAATAGCGACACGTTAATATTTTTAGTTTTTTATTTGAATTTATAATTAATACAAACATGTGTTTATTGTGATTTACCATAATTTGAATAACAGTTTATATTTTTTAAGACTCTGGTTTTTGGATGTATTTAATATTTTTATTATAAAAAAAAGTGTTTTCCTTACACATATCTACGGAATTATTATTTATCAGGGATTTTTACAAGAGCTGAAATTCTATTTTGGTTAGTCTAAAACATTGTAAATGGAAATTAATAATAAGAAATGCTTGCTTCTCGTTTGCGTGGGGGACTAAACAATGCACTGAAGGATGATTTTTTTAAGATTTCAGATTAAAACAGTTTTTTTGATTTCAAATTTTTTTGTTCAAAGTTCAAGAACTGATAGATATACATATATGTATTAGAAGAACACAATTTAAATCCAGTTAGCTCTGGTTATATTTGAGCACTGGTGTCTGAAGATGTCACGAAATGAAACATATCTAAATCAGTTTATTGTGGAAAGTACAAGAACAGAGGCTTTGTTGATCCGTTAAGTGTTGGGTTCTTGTCAAGTATGCGCTTGTCAAATGACCAAGCATAAAGCAGTTTTCAAGAGGAGGCGGATATCTGACAAGCACCTGCCAATGTTGGTGTAAAAGGAGACGGTGCGACACTAAGAGAATAAAGTGAAAACACAAACGTTCATGGCATATATTTACAGGCAGTACAACAAATCAAGTATCACAGTTACAATAAAATTATTTTCACAAGTTTATTTCAACATACGTAGTAAGTACTTGGTCAATTTGAATTTCCTTATATTCACTGAACATAATATTCTTTATTAATATCTACCATCATAACATTAGTGATGACAATGGCTAATGTATGCTTCCATGATATTCTAAATTATAAAGGCTTTACTTTGACCAAACTGGTTATTTGGGTTTCGACGCAATTATCCCTCGGGGATGAAGCGACTTACCACTTGAAATAAATGCTATGTCATGCAATACATTATTATTTGTGTTAGTTTAAGTAAGAAACACTTAATTCGTATTTTATTGCATTATTTTTTGGCAATAAAAGATAGTTTTTTATTATTTTTTCTTCCTGCAACGGATTGCATTAGTAGTTCTATCAATTTAGAAGTATATTAATGAGTTGTGTTGTTAATTTTGTAGTGAATTTAAAATATTAATAATTATTAAGTTATTAATATTTCGTCAAATGAAATTTGAGCTAACAGTATTTACAAATACGTACTTAAATTTGTCTTCCTTTTTTTAACATGTGACAACAGGAAATATTTAGCTGTTTTAAAGATTTGAATATTATGAACTATTCATAGAATATAACTAGCCAAAATACAATATGAATATTGGTGAATGAATAATGACAACAAATAAAATTATCAAGTATTTGTATTTTATTTCCCATAAAAATTCTACGATCAATAATATGCATGTAAACAGTTAAAAAGAAACAATAAACAGAGAATGACAGACATCACAAGACTACATACTCGATTCATCATATCATTAGTTTGTTGTATTGTCGGGGTGTTATCTTTAGAAATAGTGTTTGGGGAATCTTATAAAACCTATGTGCGCAAACAAAACGAACAAGTCTCTACTGACACTTCCTGGCAGACCGGGTTGGAGAAGCTGTTTCAATCAATCAATCTAATGCTTTGGAAAGATCAAAAGTTTACAGTTTACAAACATGGACGAAATGTTTCAGCGACATGTACATTTACACAATAACATAGATATATCATCGGGTTCAACAGTCAAAACATAACCAACCATTCTTGTGAAATAATAATACAATTTAAAGACATAACATTTACTTTTTTTTAAAGAATCTTAATACAATTTTTGTTTTCTCTCTCTCTCTCTTTCTCTTTCTCCCTTCTATAAATTTATGTATGTATAAAGTAGTTTCAACTCTTCATAAAGACTTTGGTCCTCTGAGAGGTGTCCCAAGAATACCCTAATAGCGTGATATGATCTATTTTATGTTCTGTAGAGACCCACCATGACCTTGTTTCGCTGAGTCGCGTAAACCAATAAACTCCCCCCGGGCAGTGCCACCCATCTTTCCTATTAAATTATTCTTCAAACTTTTGCATTTAATTATTACTGCAATGTTTCAGTAATCCAATATATTTGGCTTTCTCGAAGAATATTTTTAAGTATTGTTAGATGGCAATTAATGGTCTAACACTGTACAGGGGAAGTTAAGACCAACTTATTGAAATGTTTACTATGCAGGTGAATGTTTTTTGTTTACAAGTTAATACAATTTTATTGTTAGCAAAACCACAAGTCAGTATATGCAGGCATTTTTATTTATTGCATCTCTCTGTACTAAACTGCATTTAACATAAGGCGAACCTGCAAGAAATTAATTGTAAAGTTTTCAGTTGAAAGTCAATTAAAATGTTGTAAATATTTTTAGGTTTGTAAATATCATGATTATTGTACTGAGAAATTTAGGAAGTACAGAGAAGAGGCAATAATTAAAAGTGTTGCATTTGGTCCTAGAGAACATAAGACATGTGACAACTTTGGCCGCACCCTTTTTACACTGGTAACTTTAACTGGTATACACGACAGACATGGTGTACATTTATTAATTCAATACGGTATAACTTACCCATGTCGTTAGGAATTTTTAATTTTATAACATTAAATAATTTGTGATACACATTGGAATGCCATAATATATTGTATGATTTGCGATAATTATAGGAGATATTTAAATACCAAGGAGGATTTAATTAAAATATGTTAATCAATTATTTATATTGTTAAAAACTTATGTATATTTGGAATTAGACAGTATTTGTGTATTATGTATTAATATTCACTGTACAACAATCAATATTTTACACTTAACTCTAGATAAAATAATGAATTAAATTCTTCCAAAAGAGTTCATCAGTTTGCCAACATTAATATTATATTTAAATGAGAGAATCTGAATGGAAAGTTGATAGCTGTTTTAAATTGTTGCTTGAGTCTTTTTACTAGATTTTGGAGTTTAGAAGCACATATTATGTATCCGTATTAAGAAGGATATTTGAATATGTACATACTTGTATCAGTTTATACCGATTACTGGTTATTTAAGTCTCATGCAAATGGTTATGGGTAAACATCAATTCTCCCTGCGTTGGCTAAAGAAGCTATGTATGAACAATTTTGTTTATTATGTGGACCGCACGCCAAACACAAGTTAACTTTATAATTATTGCAAAGATTTTTTACACAACAGCATACTTGTAATGAAAATCACTTTATTGATCGAAGCCACATTTCCAAAGTGAAGCAGGTCTATAGACATGAGATTATAGGGGAGCTTAAATTGAATATTCCAATTTCCATATTTTGACAACATCAAGTTAGCGAAATGCTCTGGGTACATACTACATAGGGAGTAACAGTATATTAGTTTAGACACATTACAAGTATGCGAAAATAATATCAAATCACAGAAATTAAATCTTATGTACAAACAGCCTGATTGCCAATATAAGTAATGAATAATTCATTAGTGAATTTATCTCTAAGTTAAACAATTAAATTGATGATATATAACGGATTTCATTTTATTATCTAGCTAATATTTATCCTAAGCCTTGATACAATAATACATTATTATACTAATACCAAATATATGTCAAAGGGATAACAGAATTAGAATATGATACACCAAACACGTAGTAGGAAAACAATGACAAATTGAAATATAGGTATATCAGTAAACTTGTATACTGGAAGATACATATAAAAGCAATATACCTACTCATCATACATTGCATGGAATATTTCCAAGGTGGCATCGTTTCAGAACACATTCTGTCTTCATCATCAGGGTTAAAGTCAATAAAGACAACAACACTGAAGACAGGAACAATACATAAAATTCCACCAGAAAGAAATGTGGCAAACCAAAATTAACTCATTTATTTAAACTGATGACTGAGATGACACGGAATTTTTTTTATTTTCAATTTCATGAACTTTTTAAATTGTGATTCAATAAAATAAAGTTTGTCTCTAACATTTCCAAAATTTTAAGATTTTTACTAAAACCACTCTAAAAATTTTATACCTACAATTTTATTCATCTTTCCGCAGTGATAAAGCTAAACAATATGATATGCAGATTCTTCTAACAGACCTGTATGTATGTATTATTAGTTTGTGAATTTCATTGAAAACTATGCGGTTATTTAATTTCAACCAAAACGTATTTAATAATTTGATTGGAAACATAAAGAAAAGAGTTATTGAAAGCAGTATGGAGCAAAATAAAACTAAAAATGCCAGAATTATTAATATTAAAAAATTCAAATGCAATAAAATTAAAAACAATTCATATTTAAAAAAAAATTTTTTGTTAAATTAAAAACGTTTTGCAATTACGTGATTTATTTATTTAATTGTGATTTCTTATTAGGAGATTTTCAAACTAAAAAATGTATTATGTTACAACAGTCTGTTTTATTTTAGTTTTGAAAGAGTTTTGTTTGTATTTAAAAAAAATTAATATTAATTTTAAGATAAAATAACAAATAATGAAAAGACTTTTAACTTTGTACTTAAAATTATGAATTGTCGATACATTGCAAATTGCTATCTCTTAATTCTAATCAATCTTATTTCTTGAACCGAGTTTTGTAAACTTTTCGGTGGTAATGGTAGTGCAATTCAAAAAAATTAAATATGTTGTTGACACATTTGAGTGATAATAATAATTATTGTAGTAAGTATAAAATTTACGAATGTAAGAAATCTGGTTGTATATTGAATTAAAATATTTATGGGACTTGGAAGGAGAATTCTCAAAACTTTTAAAATGTTAAAAACTAAAATGATGCATCTTGTTGTGAGATAAACGAGACAAAATACTATACCATTTGGTGGCCGCGACACTCGTAAGATTTTCTCGTAAGTGACTTCTGTAAGTAACTTATGGCGAAAATACCAATGTAAACAACATTGTAAGTGACTTACCGTAATTTATAGCACCTTACAGAAGTCGTAAGTCGCGTAAGTTTTTGAGAAGTCAAATCATGTCTGTGTGAACTTACAGCCTTATCACAGCTTATGAAATCAGGTTGATAAGTTGAGATGCTTACCGTAAGTTCATAAAAGGACCTAAATGTGCAGGTGCTAAAAATTAAAAGGTGAGTTTTCATACGATATTTTTTCCTCTAAAAACTGGTACTTTATTATTTGAACAAATATTTGGGATGGACTCAAAGAGTTTACTTAAATGTTCCCCGATTAGAAAGGATACGGAATTAAAATTAAAATAACACTAGATAAAACACAAAAAATACTTCGAAAACTAATGTAAACAGAAAGAAAACAAATTACTGATGCCAAAAATCGAAGAGATACAAGCTTTCCGAAAATGACCATTCTGCTTTTCAATTAGCAATCCAATCTTTTCTAACATAATGTATTCGAAGTCGGTTGCTGTCGTTGGGACTAAATTAAAGAATTGCTGTTGGTCCTCCATTCTTCATTTCGCCGTTAAGAGAAAAAAAGTCCCCTTGGAATTTCTTCTTTCAAGCCAACTTCTAATCTAAGACTTTCTTTCTTTGGGTTCTTTCGTTTTTTTTTTAATAAATCGTGCAAATTATGACAGAAGCAACTCCTTGTTCACGGGAACCCATCTTACCGTGAATAAACTTATAAGTGTATCGATCGCTGCAACAACTTGCATATGTTAAACTTCCGAACAACTTGCGTGAGCATTAATTACCATAAGTTGGGCGAATGTGTAAATGTACTCGTAAGTAACTTCTCAAAAAATATACGTAAGCCGTAAATTTAATTTACGAGTGTAAAGCTAAGCCTTTTGATTAGGTAATTTTGGTACTTTGACTATTCTGGTTATTGAATGTGGATATTTTGTTTTCAGGTATGTAGGTACTATGTTGCTGCACCAAAAACAAGGAGACACAAAGTTGACAAAACTTTGTTCAAGAAACAGGTAATAAATTATACTGATTAAAAACCTGAATTTTGTGCTAAATGTGTGATGATAATATTATTTTTAAATGTTGTTTAAAAATAGCTCATAAAAAGTTGAACATCGCCTATAACCAAAAACTTAATGTACGGATAATAATAATAATAATTTATAATAAACTGAGGAAATCATTTTCAATTGAATAATCTGATACTAAAACTCAACAGAGATGGAAAACTAATAGAACGTCTCACAAAAGGTAACCCGTGAATTGATAATATATTGGCAACAAATATTATGAAAAGGTTGAATGACTCAATTTGAATGATTAACTTTAGTTATGTTAGAAAAATTACATTTAATCTTAGTTCTAGTTTTCCACCTTTGTCAAGTGTAACCGCAATACATATTTACTTTTACATACATCAGTCATGATGATTCTTAAATTATACCCAATAATAACCAGAACATTTTAATATTGTCATGTATTCCATGCTAGCCTCTTTAATATTTAAAAAAGAGCAAAAATTCTACAGTGAGACAAAATATAAAAATGCACCACCACGGAATGCGTACATTTTGTCTACACTTTTAAAAACTTTATGTAGTAAAAGGCATTAGCTATATATAGATTAGACAAATAAACTTGAATAATAATAATATTTTCTTAAAAAAATTCAGTTCAGTGCACAGTGAAGATTCACATTTTGTGCTGAGCTTAACAATCTGATGGGACGTCCGCCATCGTGATTGCAAAACCAAATACGTGTGATGCAATCAATCCACAGAGAGAGTTACATGTCTTCGGCCACCCGCGGCGCCTTGTGCCATCGGGTACCGTCAATTACTTTATAACAAAACACTATATTTCTCTATACACGTATTCGAGACTTGTAAAACCAAATACGTGTGATGCAATCAATCCATAGAGAGAGTTACATGTCCTCGGCCACCCGCGGCACCTTGTGCCATCGGGTCCGTCAATTACTTTATAACAAAACATTATATTTCTCTATACACGCATTCAAGACTTGTGATATACATATTACAACTTATGCTAATTTACATGACATTTTAAAATTATTTTGTGGCAAAGAAGCAATGATTAAATTGCGGTAATTTTATTTACGATACCGATGAATTTGCCACACAATGAGCTTGGAACGAAGAAAATAAAGTCAAATCCTGCGCCTCATGGAGACGCAGACTTCCCTTTATCATTGTCATAGGACAGACGAGACAACGCGGGCTTACAGTTTCCCCGATTGCTGAATCGTCATCCAATGATGGGAACTGCCGATTCATTTGAGCTTAAACCTCTGGAGAAGATCCTCTGGATTCTTTCCGTTTGGGGTGAAGCCTTCGTCCTTTCATCGGCTTGTGCGTGGTTATTGGAACACCTGGCTGGTGGTGTCTGTGGGGACAGTTCAAGGGTTGGGGGTGGGGTTCTCCGTGCGAATGTCGGACTTGAGTTTGACGAATTCCTTGGCCACCTCGTCGTTGTTGCGCTGGGAAAGGATGCGCAGAATGGTCCATCCCGTTTCGTCCATCTGAATTCGACTGCCCAGTGACAACCAACATGCGCACGATCCCTGAAGTTAAAGGATAATCACATTGCAGTCAATTTAGTTATTTTTTTTATCCGATTTTGAAATAATACAGTCAACAAAGTGTAAATATCCGTTCTTATTAGAAACATCAATTTTTCCCATCCCCGTGTATGCACTACCCAATAATAGTGTAGATATAAACAACAATATCTTATATTTTTTGACATTCTTTAGTGATTTTCATAGAATAGAGCCTATTTTCCTATTTATGTTCTGTATTTTTTACACATTTTTTTTAACACGGTATTTTCAAAGTATTCCCTGTGTAAAAACAGAGTATGTATTTTTAGTCTAGAGAAAGACAAATGATTATCTTCAAAGCATTGTCTTTTTGCTATTCGTTATTTTTGGGACAAAAGCCCCTGACTCAAAGTCAAACATGCTATTGGGTTAGTAGCAGGCACTCGTCAGCAAAATATTTGAAAAGCTATCTGATGAAATAAATGGTAGAAATGCAAGTCTTTACCTGATCTTCTATGTCCTTCAGTTGCATCACAGCCACACCAACCAGTCTATCCTCTCGGGCGAAGCAGTAGTCCTTCACACAGACGTGAAGCTCAAAAAGGCTGAGTTGTTCTTCTCCTCCAATCATGCTGCAAATGTTAATGTAAAATAATGTGAAATATTATCATTATAAGAACATATAGTACCAACGATTCAACACAAATAATCCATACATTTCATAAGCAGACATTTTAAATACAATCTTTAGTATAAGTTTCAAAATGTCTCATAGTATTTTTAGATGGGTACGGAATCCACAACCTCCCATCAAAGTCAAATGAGTAGACCGTTAATCCACGGAGGTCATCTACAAAGTGATGAATTATAGCAAGCATTTTGTTAACATATTGAATTGAATTGTACTTCACTTAGATGTAACAAATAATCATGCTTTTTATATAGGATTGATTGTACACGTACACCTCACTAAACATTAATATGCGTAAATTCATTTGAATTAAAGATACTGTACAGAAAATAATCAATAAGTGGACAAATTAATTGTACTTACAAGTGGAAGGTTTCATTGTACTTGGGGCTCCAGTTATTGGATTTGGACTTGGTGGCAAACTTCCTCTTCTTATCGGCGAGGTGAGGTCCAATCAGATTCACTTCCACAAATGGCCGGAACATTCCAGAGGCTATCTGCCACTTGAGGTCGTTGGCAGCCACCACTGAAATAATTAATAGTGTTTCATTGTTACATTAGTTACATCATGATGTGTTTGAGTAGAATCAAAAATTCAATATGATTGAAGTTTTATTAAATTAACAGTTGTCGTGCGGGACAGTAAAAATATGTTCTTTGAAAGCAAATACATTCATTTACACTTTTAGACAGAAGTACAAAACATGGAATCTCTTATCAATAGTAACAAGCTAACCATCTATTTTGTTAGGTATGTTGATATATTTGAAAGTTCTACGAAGTTCTTCTACACAAGGGTGAGTGTTTTAGAGGTAACACATACACTAAACCATGGTTCCAACACTTTTGAAAATTTCAAACAAATCAAGGTAAGGGTGAGTGAAATTATGGTGATTTTAATAATTTGTCGTAATTTCATTGAAATTCCTTAAAATAACCTAACATTTTGAGGAATAAGTAGAAAACTGATCATCATGAGACATGAGCAAGCTGAGAAATACACAAAATATTATTAACCTCTCGGTGAGTGAGTTTTTTGGAACTTCGCTGTACATGGGGAGTGAGGTTTTTAAAAATTTGTTTTTAATATATTTAATACATATATTGAAAGGCATAACAAGAATTTTTATACTCCAACTGTGAAGTCGGTATTATAGGTAATTATCCTAAAACTTCGAGAAACTATGCGCGGACATCCATAGAAGCCACTACAAGTCAAATATTTTCATTAAATATGAATTGTGTTTGAACTTTAGCCCGGACGCTCTGGTGCGTCCATAAGCCTTTGGGACTTTTTTCATTCAGACGAACCGTATTGTCCCGGAGATGTTAAAAGTGTCAGGGAGGCAAAGAAGGTAACAGCAACATAAAATGCATCTTTGCACACCGACATAAAGTGAACTGCATTTTTATTTATATATGAACAGTGAAACTCTCTTATAAGGATTTTTTATAAGTAACCGGAACAAGAAAAATCTCTTAAGCATGAAAACTTCTAATGTGGGTTTCACTGTAAGTAGAGTATGCTATTATAATTGTTAATTAAACGAAATTGTTTATATTTCACCTTTGACGGTGACTTTATGTTCACCAGTAGAAGGATGAGTAAATAGGTCGACTTGTAGGGAAACCTCACCAACACTTCCCTCTTCTGATGTGGCAGTATCTGGAAAATTCAATATACAGTATTAGAATGCTGATTTCAGGTTGTTATCATGAATTTATAAAATAAAGCATTGATTTGGCGCAGTCACGTGTGAAGTAAAAAGATCCTTATTTGGCAAAGTGGTCTAAAGAAAAGAAATAAATGTCAAATTGTCAAAAAATAAGATGCAGATGTCGAATTGCTACATAAATGCCAAATTGTTCATGTATGACATAAATGTCAAATTGTCAAAAATATAGAATTAAATTGTTTAAAAACGAGAAAAAAATGTCAAAATGTTAAAACATGAGACATAAATGTCAAATTGTCAAAAAAAATGATATAGAATAAAATTGTTAAAAACGAGAAAAAATGTCAAAATGTTAAAACATGAGACATAAATGTCAAATTGTCAAAAAATATGTGAAAGCTGTGAAATGGTTACTCTGTCCATGCGGTTTTAGTTTCACAATGAAGTGGTTTTAAGGAAATAGCCCTGTGTCAAATCATTCTTTATTTATTTATTCACGATTGGTAACTATTAATCACATTGGATTGGTATACACACCCAGCATGCAAAGTGTATTTAACCAACTTTTTATATTAAAATGTACATGGTTTTCATATTTTTTGTTCTTGCTTGTTTGCAAGACCATTTTACAAGATAAAGTAAAAGCAACTTTATGAGATATTGTTCTAAAAGTATCAAATCTCATTAAGTTAACAACTACCTAATTAAAAGCAGAAGTAAAGACTCTAAATTCTGCTATATTCTATTTAGAAAACTTTCACTAAAATAAATAATTGCTAAAAAGTTGTTGAGTCTAGTAAACTCTAAGTTTTTGGTATGTTTTCAATGAACCTAACAATTTTAAGGCCAAAAATGGTGATTTGGGTATTCAATTACGTTTGTATTGGTTATGAAGGTTCATAAATGAATGTTTCGGCTAGATCACTTATGTAGGTTATCCACAGGGGTCAGGGTACCTACGACAAAACACAAACCGAACACAAAACTGCCCAAAAAATCATTAAAAACATTAAAATATCATGTTAGTAGGTAAATAGATACCTAATAATGGTTTATTTTACAAAAATAATGATTGTACATAATATAACGCCCAGTGTCCATAGCTACATAATTATTGTGTTTGATATAGTAGTATAAATATATATTATTGCGGTTTGCTGTTTAAGTTGCAAAAAATAATTAATACTTTCAAATCTTCTTGACTATGTATTGCGAAATAAAATAAGAGAATTATATTTACCGTAATTATTTTATTGAGAAATGGACAGAAATGTAAATGGATAGTTTTTTAAAAAGCATAATATACAACTGCAGCTAAAATAAAACAGTAATGAGAAGTTTCATAAATGTGAAGACAAAAAATCATTATTATAAAATGTCTCTGGAATTAAAAGTTATATATGTAAAATGGACCTGTTAAGTTAACATATAATCAATGGATTAGGTCTTCAAAATTAAATGATAATAATATGAAATATCACTTAATTTTCGAAATGTAATCCATTGACTATATTCTGACTTATACGTATTTCGTTTTCAAAGTAAACTGTATGTATTCTATTTATTATGGTAATCATAGTTTACTATTATTAAAAAAAAAAAAAAAAAACTGTAAGAAAAACCTCTAAGTACATTGTGTTTTTTCTCAGCAGGAAAGTGGTTTCAATTTATTTTCTAGTAATTCGGATTAACTCTACTACCAAATAAAACCTATTCAATTTCTAATGTAATTCAATTAATTGAGTATTTATAGTTTTTTTAGATATTTCAAAAAAAAAAAAAAATTGTACAGGGTGCGGCAGCATAACTTCCTTTTTTAAAATGTGCGCCATTCAGTCGGATGATGTTGTTGCGGAGCGCTAGTGGTCTCATTCGAGAGGCGGAACTATAAAGTTTTGTTCCAACACAGTTTAGTCGCCGTCATGCGTTGGAACAGTGAGGAGCATGCGTTTTCTGTTCAGGCCTACTTTTCGAACGGATGTTCTGTGATCGCAACCCACCCAACAAACAAAACATGAGCTATTGGTCTGACAACAATTCTCGAGAATTGCATCAAAGGCATTTGCATTCACCTAAAGTCACAGTGTGGTGTGCAATCTCCTCAAGTGGAATTATTTTTCCCTGGTTCTTTGAGGAAAATGAAGTAACAGTGGCCAGTGAATTCAGACCGGTATGTAAACATGTTACAGGATTTTTTTCCCACGTATAGATGAGTTGGACTTTGTTCAAACAAGACGGTGCAACGGCACACACTGCAAGAGCATCGATGGCTGTTTTGAGGGAACACTTCCCAGAGCGCCCCATTTCAATTAGAGGCGATTTGGAGTGTCCGGCCCGCTCTCGCGATTTGTCCCCATGTGATTTTTTGAAATCCCGTGTTTATGTGAACCGTCCAAGGACCCGATAAGATTTGAAAACCAACAACATCCAGGAAGAAATTGTCAGGATAACGCCTGATATGCTGGCAAGAATCATGACAAACGCCAGAAATAGGTTTACTCAGTGTATGGAGAATGGGGGACGTCACCTACCTGATTTGATCTTCAAAAACTAAGTAAAACAAACTTTATGTGCCTACATTATAAAAAACAAACAAAAAATTTCTGAATCATACAACGGGTCTTATGTTTTGAAAAAAAGGAAGTTATGCTGCCGCACCCTGTATAAGAAAAAAAATTGATTATAAAACATAAATACGGTAAAACCCACTATGTAATAAGGATACAGTGGCGGCTTGTGACTTTTGAGTGAGCTAGAGTGCTAAGATTGAAAAATACGACGTTATTGATGTTGTTGAAACCGAAAATGGTTTTTCTTTTTCAAAACACTATTTTTGTATGAAAAATTTTTCAGGCCTCATACAAAATTTTTTTTTAGAATAAAACAAAATCATTTTCGATTTTAATCACTTCAATCTTACCACTCTAGCTCACTCAAAAGTCACGAGCTGCCACTAATCCCACATATTTATAAGGTTCCTACATAAGAAGTTTTTTCCAGTCCCTAGAAAAACTCTTCTAAGAGAGATTCGCTGTATTGTGTTCTCATATAGTTTAAAACAAAAAATGGGTATATACATATAAAGATTTTTTTGTCTGATAATATTTTCACCTCGGTTGGTCGGAGAAAATGTGTAAAACTCACAAACAATGTTTACATGTTTTTGCATAATATAGTTCTAGCATTGATTTATAAAACTTTCTAATAATTACGCTAATGTAAGCTAAGTAAAACTTTATAACCTAAATGTGAAATGTAGTGATATAAAAGCTGTGTAAAATTGTTAATGTGGGTGTAAGTAAATGAAGCATTTGAATGGAGAATGTTGTGAAACTAGTAATATAAATGTTGTAAAGTACATAATAATATGTGTAATGTCAACGCTATATTTTATAGTTGCATTTTTGCTGTAATAGCCTACGTCAAAAAATCTGCTTTAAAAATCAGGACATATTTGTGATAGAATTCATCAAAGGAAAAGAAAACAAAGCTTTATTTACAAAACAAATTTTGATTGAAAATTTACAAGTTGAGCGTGATTCATCATAAAAAGAAAATGTGATTTTCCAATGTATTTGTTTTCTTTGATGAATTTTACTAGATAATCCCCATACATGATAATAATATGAAAGCTTGAAAGAACTGCGATAATTAGAAAAGATTGTGCTACGTAATGGCGACATGTTGAGCACTTTAACCTTGTCGACTTTGCTTTCTTCGGACGGCTCTAAGAGGCTCTTCCAATCCCTCGGGATCGCCTTCCCCTTCGTCTCTATCGCTGATGACCGATCGTTGTCGCATCAGCGTGTCTTTGTTATTTAGCGGTACTGGAGACCATTAATAAAATCATTTGTTTTTGTCCAAAACTGAACAATTCTACTTAAAAATGTACATAAAATCATTTGGGTTCATAAAATCAGTCAAAAATTGAGAATAAAATACTGCATTACTTTGTTGTTACATATTATCATTGTTACATCATTGGGGAATGCTACTTTTCTCTCAACTCGAGAAAGATCCCTTTGCCGAGTCTAAATGTAGGATTAAAAAACTGTCACAGTTTATAGACTATGCATATATCAATAACTACTTAACTGTGGTTAGGTTAAGTTATGTAAGGTCATGACAGACTATGTTAGAAAAATATAGAAGAGGATTTTAATAATTCCTGAAAAAAAAATTATTATCCTTTTGTAAAGTCCAAATATCCGAACTAACAATATTGAAGACATTATTTTAAGGTTAAGTAAATAATGAATTTAATAAAACCGCTAGAGAAGTGTGCGAGTATCTCACCTTCATTCAGTTGACTAGTAACAAACGTCTTGATGAGTGTATCTGTGGTTTGCGTGTACAGCGACAGGGCGTATCGCAGAGACTGCAGCTCTGGACTCCGTTCGAGGAAGGTCTTTTTGAGGCCGTTGCCGCCGGCGTGGAAGTACAGCTTGATGGTATCGAGGGCGGCATCCAGAACTGCGCACTGTTTCGGGGAGAGGTTCCGCTCCATTGTGGTGAGGTGCTAGAAAAGACACAATTTAAAGGACCCGTGTGAAGGTAAATTGAATAATATATGTATGTATACTGAATGAGTTGTAGTACCTTCAGTTGACAAAAGAGGGAAGTAATTCGAATCAAGTTGGGAAAAATTAGGAAATTTGATTAGTGCAGGTGTAGGTACCTCTTTGGAAATGTCCATTACCCCAGACAAAGCATGTTTGACATCTTGTTTTCCCGCCATGTGGTTCTTGAATAGTCTGGACATATCCTCAATTTTAGCATTAGCAGCGAGATTCTTGGCATTATCAGTCAAGTTCTTGAACATCATCTGTAAGAAAACAATCACATAGCATCAATATAATATTATAAAACATACACCACATAACATCAAGATACTGCCAAATTTAGATCCTTTTGATGTTTCTTAATACAGTATTGTCGCATTCAAGCAGGAGCATAAAAATACTTAATCTTTTTCAAGTATTTCAAATTGACATTTTTGTGGCCGTCATTAGCTAAAAATAGCACTGTTTTTTTTAATTTCCAATATTAACAGGGCATTTCTCGATTTAACTTTGGTAATTTTTGGAATTTGTTGCAGTGATCAACCACAGATGAATAGCCATTTACATTTAATAATTGGGAAATGTCGACTTACCGTTTTGTCGGTCATAGGAGGCAGTACTACGGTCTTCTCCAATATCTTCATGACGATCTTCCACAGCTCTTTCAATAACCTCTTGAGAACCGTCTTTTCGCAGGACTCGGCATACATTGTTAGTGAGCCATCCTGCAAAGCAAATATTTCAACTTAGTACAGGTATGAAAATGAAAAACAAATTACCTGTGGAATGTAATAGGAATATTGCATATACACTATGCTATCCATCCTTTAAGCACAAAAATAATCACTTAGCGTAAGGCTTGAGTGGTCGCTCTAGTGGGGCGTTCTTTTCTAGCAGATTTTTAACTGTATGTACAATCATTTGTACTAATTATTATTAGACCTATATAGTTCTTCTCCTATATTCCATATCAACAATTAATTTATGGTACTAACTAAAAAAAAACATAAAAAAACTGCACTCACCAGAATGTCCATGAGCGGCCTTAACACCTCGTCAGCCTCTCCTTGAGCGGCCCTCGGTGGTGTAGACCCCGTGCCAGTTCCTCCCTTCACTCCTTGCAGTAAGTCTCCCAGCTCTCGCACTGATGCCGTAATCCGCGCTTCCAAACTGGAAACAGCAATTTTATTTGTTATTTTAGTCATATAAGTGAAATAATGTTTGTTCGGTAACTTTATCTTTGGGTTTTCAAAAGAAGTGGTGGAGGAGTGATGTCCACGTCTTTAAGAGACCAAGGTTGTAGAGAGAAGAAACACAAGGGACTGCAGATTACTCTGATTGTTGATTAACAAAACAAAATTCTTTATATGTAGCCCTTTTAACTCTATTCTATATTCCTCACTACGTAAAAGCATAGAAATACCAATTTTATAAAATACAATTTTGAAAAACGACTCTAATTATTTTTGCTTAGTAGGTATAAAGTTGTTACTTTAAGTTTAAAAGCAGTTAATACGATGTAAGCGAAATTAAAAAAAAGATAAAATTGAAATATTTAAAATAGGATTAACTTATTGAAGGTTTACACTTCATTGTAATATTAATTATTGAAAATAATATCAATAATTCTCAATGAAAATATGAAACAAAAGAAGACACATAAAATACAACAAGGCAGCCAATATATTATTGCAAATAATCGAAAAATAGTAGTAATGCTTCTCACGAAATTATGGAATTCATCAAGATCTCGGTAGATCAATTGGTAGATACGCCAGTCCCAGACTAGAAATTCTGAGTTAGAGTCTCAGTCGCGACCGTAACTTTTTATTTTATGCGTCCTCTTTGGTTTTATATTTTCATTGAAAATTATTGAAATTATTAACGATTTTGTCAGCTAGATTCTCACTACGGCCCGCCAAGCTGTTGTGTGTGCCCCGAAACACTCAAATATTTTTTTTTACCATTATCCGTTACTTTTTTTTAAAATCTAGAAACTTAAGTTTTTAAAATCATGAGTTAATGAAAATAAGTCAGTTTAATAAAAGAAAAAAAAGAATAGTTCACAAAAAACTCTCAGGCTGCCGGCCGGCAGATCAAGCAATTCTTCAATGGGATCAAGCAAGACTACAGTTATTAGTTGGTTTCATTCATGTATAGAATAAAGAAGAACTCAAAAAAAAATTTGAGATCTTCTTTATTCTATGGTATGAACCATCAAAGCATGAGAATCATTAGATAAATTATAGGATATCATACCTATTGGCAAACAGGACGGCCAGATAGTCCAGAGCAGTGTTGAGGCTCTGCTGCAGATCATGCAAGATGTCAGCGGCATCTGTCTCCAGTCTCGCTCCACCCATCTGCTCAAACATGCGCTCAAGCTGGACGCGGAGTTGCTGGATGTTGTTCATCAAGATGCACGCCTGAAGATAAAATTGACACATGTGTTATATATATACATACAAGATTGTAATATTCACACAGAACTAGCGATTTGAGCGTTGTACCCAATGGAGGTGATTAAATATTATTATTATTTCCAAATGTAAATTCATAATTTTATGCTTGCAATTAATTATTGACACTTGAATTTATTATTTCTCTATTATTTTTAAATCATGAGTTGTTGGGTAGGTGGTGTAAAGAAAACGTAAAGTGTAGTGTAGTGTAGTGTAGTGTAGGTACTGTAAGGTGTAGTGTAATTAAAAGTGTAGCGGTTGGCCAGTAGTACCCAACTCAGATGATTAAATTTTATTATCATTCACAAACGCTTTACATTATGTTTGCAAACTGATATATCAAATTATTTTTCTTTATCCTTCCTTAAATTTAAATCATGATTTGATACCTACGATTCAATATTTTTACTTAGTTTGTCCTTTATTTTTCCCTTTTTTTTATATATCGATGTAAAATAATAATAAAAGAATTGTCAAAGGATTAATTCAACAATCTGCATTTTTCTAACTTGCAACACTGCTGTCCCCATCAGCTCACATCATACTATTATTATTATTAAATTATATTAATCAAATCATTTGTATCGAATTCGGTTGCCCGCACAGTTCAGTTAACCTAACCTAACCTAACCGTACCTAACCTAACCCCACGAACCGTGCGGTCGCCTTCCACATCGAATAATATTATGATTGTACGCTTGTTTACATTTTCATTAATATTACGGGAGTTCGGTCAAATATATGGAAAAATAAATGATACTGAGAGATAGGCCGGGCTCCTTTTACCATAATTAGTAATAATAATATAATGTAAGTTTAGAGTTAAGAATTATATAAGAGATTCCCCCTGAATATGTTTGGGCCGGGGACCCGTTGATCCCTTTCTATAATTTATATTTAATTTAAATAAACATGCTGGAAGGAGGTAGTTTGGGTCAGAGGGTAAAACATGGAGAGAGGCATCTCATGAATATTTATGTTATCCACTGATGAGATCGCCATGATTGGAACACGCAACAAACAAAACTGAACGGCCCGACATCCGGTGCGACGCCGTGAACGGCTCAGCGTTTAGGTACAAATTTTTGTACAAATTTGTCTGCGATCATTTCAAAACCTCTCTCGTTCCAACTCTCGTATCATCTCTTGCCAGTCTTCCCCCTTCTCGACTCTGCGTTTTGACCCATTGCTTCCTGCCTGCTCTACTTCGAATATTGTTTTGACTTTGCTACACCCTGGACCATCGCCTTTTCCCGGCATTGGATATCCGACCTAGCAGAGTTCATTAATTGACAAAAGTAGTCCGCAAAGAATCTATCCTCCTTACAATGGGATTGTATTTTCATGGCTACCTGGACCAGGCCCACTAACGTAGCGACAGACAAGTAGCGGCTACCACGACTTGACCGGCACCCTATTCTACAGTCTATGTACTGGACCCCAAAGCGTCTGGAACAAGGCCTGTGAGGGTTTAATTTAGGTTATTGGCGTAGGCATACAGAACAATATCTCATACTCAACCCAAAATGAATTGTTTTGGCGCTTAGGCCCATATTTTACAGGTTTATAACGGATGAATATATTATATATACCAATTTCTCCTCCTTCAGATGCTCTGGGAACTCCTTCTGTACGATGTCCGCATATGCGATCAGCACCTTGACGATGGTCTTGGCGAAGCGCTTCATATAGCGTTTCCAGATCTCGGGGTCGGGGCACTCCAGCTTGGACACCACGTCGAAGCACTGTGTCAGCTGCGTGAATACGTCCACCACTGAGTTAGAGAAGAGGGCGTGCTCGCTCGACTTTTGGAACTGGAAGAGTTAATATTAGGAAATTAAAGAAATTATCTGCTATTACAGTCTGTCAAGAAATGGAAGAAAAAAATGGAGGGTGCTGCAATCGTTTATATGATTTTAAATGGCAACACCAATACGGTTCAAAGGAAAATAATATAACTTTATAAAGCACTGTGGTCAAAGCGAATATATTTCACATCAACATTAAACGGTGTTCAGAAATTAGTTGTACTTTCCGAAAGGAGATGTTTCTACATAATTTTGTAAGGAAATATAATATTGGAAGTTGTTATTTTTTAGCACTTAGCGAGATAATTGCACGGAAAAGTTTTTTAATTTAATTTTTGAAATGTACATATAAAAAAAATATTATGCAATAATATACTTTTATCGACGGTCCCAATGTAAGGTGTCGAATTTGCATTTTGCCAGGTTTACAGGAGAGTGAAAACAAAGTCAGATTTTACTTTCTAGGCTGGATGTAGTTTTGATAATTTTCATAAAAAAGGAGAATTTAGAGAACATTTTCTGGAAAAATTTTAAAAATCTAGAATAAATTGAATAGTTTAAGAAAATAAAATGAAATGTTGCAGATTCAACATCTAATGTTGGGACCTTCGATATGGACCTATAAACTGTTAATGTATAAGTATAAACTTGAATATTAACTCTGTTATTACGGCATCAAAAACACAAAATGGTTAAACAATTTTTTCCACTGTACATGAACTGAAAATACTTACACCATCCTTCTTATCCCGATTGAATGCTCCGTTGAGGTACTCCAATGAAACATCATCATTCTCATTTAGCCATTGCATCACAAATGGTTCGAACCAGGCTGGATATTCAGGTACTGCTCCACAATATGGTGGCACATCCTTCACATAGTTTGTGTGCAGCCATTTGACCTGAAACAATAAAAAAAATTATAATTTGAGTATATAGTGGGGTCGCTTGAAGTTCTCAATTCATAGTGTAATAAATAAAAATTGATTATGATTATGTATTACACGGGGGCTGTTACGAAGATTTTAAAATGAAACAGAAAATGTAATATTTACCTTGAAGTGTAGATTCATATAAGCGGAAGATTTGCAAAGACGGTGCTGTTCATGTTCTTCTAGTGCATACTTCATATCCACAGCAAATAGGGACCACATAGTGGCAGCTGATAGCTAAAATATAAACACATAACAAAATTACATTTTGATTGTAGAACAAAAAGATAGTGTTTTTTGGTCAGATTGTGATGGTTTATTTATCGCTGTTAGCCAAATTTATCGACACGAAACAGAAGGGAAATTTCCACAGAAAACATTTTCTATTTTGTTCCTTATTTGAATGATTGATCATATTGATATAATATTAGGTTAGTACTCCTTGCGAAATAGTAACATATTGCAGTATGGCAACACCATAATATATATAAATAATTAATCTGGGTTGGAACTTGGAACATCAGATGTTGAAAAATTATGAAAGATGTTGCAATGTTATAAAAAAATGAAAATGATTTTATTATGTGAAAAATAATTACAGATTTTTTTTTAATGATTGCACATACTTAAAAATTGAATTGTTTGTCTGTCTGTCCACGTAACACGATAGAATGTGTCAAATTTATATATATATTTATTTTGATTTTAACCAATAATTCAAAAAATATTTTCAGTGTCATTCTTTGGGAAAAATGATGATAATAAAAAGTAGCAGTGTTACCTGTCCGATATTAAGCTCCTGCGGGAATTGATTTAATACGGGTGCATAACTATTTCTATCTTCTTCTATCACAGATACAATCAGTGCTATTAGTTTGTGCCAGAAGTCCACGGTGTCAAGTTGTGGACCGTGGTCGGCGGGGTCACGCTTTGCCTCGTTGGGGTCAACCTAAACAAAGAATCACAAATTAGCAATAGGAATAAGATAATGTTCCTTAGAAGTCTGTTGACGTTCAGTTTTGGCTGTTTCTGTGGTTCATTCGAAGTGCGTATCTGATAGTGGAATAATGAATTTTGTTCAATTGGATGTGAAAATACAACGTCAAGTCCTGTTTAGAGATTTCAAAGAATCCCTAACATCAATAATTTTTTTTAATATGATGTAATTGGTCAAAATTTTGAACAAATGTTATTAATTTGGAGACAGAAAGATTGAAAAAAAAACCACTTTAATTATGGTCATGATTGGAAAATATAGTAGTATTATTTACCTGGAATTCTCTGTTGTAGAGTTCGTAGCAGTTCTCAAAGAGGAACTGATATGTTGATCGTAAACAAGCCTTCACACAGTCCTTCACTACGGTGGATGCTCTTGGTGGACTGCTCAACTCTTGCACCTAAAATAAGAAAAAAAAAAACATATAAATTGACACAAAACAAAGAAAAAAATTACTACTATTATTTGTTATGTTGTAATGTTTCACAATTAGATTTATTTGGACGATGAAAGGTAACTCTAACGATTTTTTTTTGTTCCACAATGTTCCTTATGTGATAAGGAACTCCAGTGAAAATATTATGGCTTAAAAATAAATTCATATAGATGGAAAAAAATTCATGTAAATGTGGCAAGGTTGCATTTTTATACTTTGGAACACTGTAAAAACAATAGTAATGAGATGCTGACATTTTACAATGTGTCCTTCAATTAAAAGCAGTTAAAGTTTTAGAATTAAAAATATCTCGAATTTTTGCATACAAATCCATAGTAAATCTATTTAACGGTAAATTTCACGGCCCAGTGACGTCTCACCCAACAAGTCATAGATTTTGTGCATTTAAAGGCCTTTGAAAAATTAAAACTTTAACAATTATTTTAACTATGAAAACAAACTTAAAAGTCATCTAAGTGTGCTGATATATTGGTTCTACGAAGCTGGGAGAGTAAGAACATTTTAAAATTCAGAAAAATAATGTGCAAACCTTCATTCTGAAGAATGTGATGCTGGTCAACAGGTCAACTGTGCTCTTCAAGTCCATGAGCTTCTCCTGACTGGAGGCAGGGAAGTTGTTCCTATACATGGACAAGTCTATCCTCAGAGAGTTGTGCAGCTGATCCAACAGCTTGACGAACTTCTCTTTCTGAAAATTGATACATTTAAAGATACATTTAAAAAAACTTATTAATTTATTTATCATGGTCTCAATAAGACGGTTATTCATCATCACCACCAGTGGCGTGCCGTCCATATAGGCACATAAGCACTACCTATCCTACTATACCCACATAAAAATAATAATAAAATAAAAATTTAGTAAATTATTGCAAGAAATCAATCTACACTTTCAAAAACACGCGCATAGGTTTAATTAAGAAACGTAAGGCGCGCGCGCTGCATTAAATGCAATACTATAATGTGTCAAAGGCAGGAACTTAGTATGCAAAATCACACACGTCATATTAAAATATTGTCTTTATTTGACATAAAAAATGTACTGCACGATGCTCATTCAAAGGACGACTCGTTTGTGTTATTGACTGAAAGGCCGTGCCTTTCAGTACAAATATGTAGCCAGCAAATGTAGCAATCGGTGCCATCTGTTGATACCTTTGTTAATTAAGACAGCTTTACTAACGAAATAATGAACATGAAATGTTGGCTTGCTTTCATACTGTCCAAAAAAAAAGAAAATTTTATATACGTAGGTATAAAATAATTGACTTGTAATATACATAAATGAAGCGGGTTATTTGGATATTTGATGTGGCTTAGGTAATCCCAACCGACATCGGCTAAAGCCAGCAGCTTAGCCATTCTTAGCGAAAACTTGCCACGTCTGTGTTAAGTTTAGTGGATATCAATAAATTAGTTGTTTTTCCTACTGCTTACCCTGATTAAAAGCTATATGCACACCACTGAGCACTACCTTGTTGTTTCTCTAACCAGAGGTTGGATATTGTTGAGGCTATGAATTCGTACTACAACAGTATCATTCTCAAAGGTTATCCAGAATGTTATTCAACTACTGATACATTGTTTTCCTTCAATTTAACCTTTAACAGTTGCAGTACATTGTATTTCTCGTTCCTTATTATATGACAGTATTGGAGTTTGCCAAGCGTTATACATCGGTATAATGGCTGTGCATTCTTTCTTTATGGGCTCGTCCTACTTTTATGACATTTTCCATGATGATTTGATAGAGGCATATCAACACATTCTTCGTAAATTTTGGTAGGTACCTTTATCTGGCTTAAAAAAATATGTCACTTTACATAATAGTACTTAACTACCTAACTTGACAAAATTTCTGGGTCAATTTTCTTTCGAGGAAGAATTTTGATCAACTATAACAACTGCGGCCTCGACAAGTGCACAGATGAAATTTCTCAGGGGGGCAGTTTGAAACTTTCAACTGTCCTTGTAAATCGAAAAATAATTAGTTTCACTGGTTTGTTTGTTTTGGTGTCAAAACAGGACACAAAACTTACTGGAATGAAGTAACACTTATTACAAAATTAGCATTTTTGTACATATCACATACGTAATGACAAAGACCACAGATATTTTCAATGATGAGAGAAGAGATAGGTAACGGATAAAGCACAACGGTGACAAAACAGTACATGATAAAAGAATATGTTAGGTTAGGTTTGTTATTTTTCTTCAATGTTCTGTTCAATTTTTGGTCAAAATTCTGTTATGTTATGGAACTGAAGAGATGATATAAAATCAAATACCGTAGAAATATGACAATACGCGCTACTCCTGACATTTACCTTTCATTGAGATGACAATATTCTACACCAGCGCCCCTAGCGATGCGAGTTGGCGTAATTGGGTTTTTCCATATATTTTCTGTGAAATATATTCTTAATAAATTATACTAAATCGAAAATTAAAAAAATAAATATTAGGTGACCTACACATAATTTTAGTCCTCTTTTGCTAGTGTATACATAAAAGAGGTGAGTAGGATTGTATTAACAGTTAAAGCCTCGCTGCTCGCGCACTGTCAAATTATTTAGAAAGAGAATAAAATATTTATTATTATAGCAATAGTCTGAGAGCGCTATAGCCCCTAGAGGCGCTAGTGTATCAGGTTACCAGTATTTTGACGTCTATGATATTTGATTATACGTGTAGCATTCATTTTTTGAATTTTCGATTTTTATAATTTATTAAGAATACATTTCACAGAAAATGTATTAAAATGCATGAAAAAAACAATTCCCACAAATCGGGCCGCGAGAGGGCGCTAGTGTACCTTGTTGCCATCAAATGTCAGGACCTGGAGGTATTGTCATTTTACGGTATTTGATTACATTGATTAAGAATTGTTTTTGATGAGTTTCAACAACACTTACTCCGAAATTGGAAGCAGCAAACCGATCGCTGGCAGATACGGCTGAAGAGGCAGTGGTGTGCGCATAGTAGGCGTTGATGTTTGCCAGCAGGGTGCTCATCACCGCGGGCACTCCGGCACACAGGTACTTGGTGGACAGACAGTGGAAGTGGCTGGAAACAAACAGAGGCTGGAATAAGTCGAAATAAAATGAAAGGGGGTTGTTTCGCAATCTTTTAAAACTTTTTCAGACATATGCAGCTCGACTGACCATAGATGTAGGAGCATGTTGAGAAGAAACTTAACCTAACCTAACCTTAATTACAAGGTAAGAGAGGCATCCAAAAAAAATTGTCTCTGTCAAAAAACCTGTATGTCATACATTCGAGTTTCCCATTTCTTAAAGGAAAAATCACAGAGCAAGTAATACATAGAGATGCCCTAATAAGTAAGGGGGAGAAAATAAGGGGCGCCAGGGGCGAGCTAGGCGTGCAGGGGAGAAAGTAAAACAGTAAATAAGTAAAAAGGTTTGGCTTGTTTACAAAAAACGTATACATTTTAGAGCATTTAGTTTGACCGTTTTATAAATGTTTTATAATTTGCTTATCACAGCCAAAATCATGTGAAATAAATCTGGATGGCAGAGAACTTCTTTTTGCTCGTTTGCTCGTTCCAAAATGGATGTCACTTGACCTTTACCTTCAGCCATTGAAATGGTACTTAAGCCTATTAATTCTGACGTCAGTGTTAAAAATGTAATCTTAGTAAATAGTCATCAGATGGGAATGGGGTGTTTGTTATGCAGGTATTTTAAGAAGATTTAAGGTACTTTGATTTGCTCCCTCATACAACGTGGGCCTCTCTAAGACCTACGTTTACTCCACCCCTTCCTTAAAAGAATCCTCCACACAGCATCCCAACAATGACATAGGTCTTGAGGGAAACCTTAGGTCCTCCCATATAGGGTTAACATAAAAAAATAAACAAGGAGTAATAATTCAAATATTAGAATAATAATATGACACATTATGTCTGTCCTGATCACAGAATATTTAAAAAAAAATATATATTTATTAATTGGTTCTGGAAGTAATGTGGAATTGATAAAATTTTATTCCTAGCAATGTTTAACTTGGCGAACATTTTAACTGGTTTAGCAATAATATTTCTCTTAAATAATAATGAATGATAATAGCGCAGCCGATCCTACTCACGTCATGGCCTGGTAGATGGATTCAATGCCGTATCTCATGGCAAACTCGTCCACAATCTCCTCGGGGGCCTCGTCGAAGTAAACCTTCCAGGCCTCGTCCCCTTTGGCCTTGGGTAGGGACACGGAGCCCCCGCCCTCCTCGCACAGGTAATGGAATTGGTTTTCATGGAGGCAGGTATACTGTAAAACAAGCAAAAAAATAAAGGTTGAAATTGGGTTATACCATTGACTAAAGGTTTATACAATGAAAATTACATTTTCCAGCCTCCGATTGATTGACTGTTGCGAAATCAAGAACAATAATAAACTAATAAACTTGGCACCTAGACCTACCTAATAAAAAGTACGTAAATATTTATGGTGCCTTTATAGATTTTCCTTTTTGCAGTGATTAAAGCGCCCCGGGACGGTCAATAAAATTGACAATATTTACGTAAATGATGCTCATTGAGGTGGCCAATTGAAAGTAAGTACAGAGGATCGATTGAGTTGGTTTCTGACCAGGACTACTTTCCCACCGCTGACTAAGCCCGTTGGTCTGTTGGCTAACACGGCTAGCGAGAAAGCCAAATTAGTTGGAAAATTTTTCAAGATAACGAAGAAACTCCCTCATCCATTCAACATTGTGAATTCCAAATGAAGGAACCCAAAATCCGTAACAAGGAAGTTTTTCGGGTCTTGAATGAGTTGAAAGTCAAAAAAGCCAGCGGACCTGACGGAATACCTGCCCTGGTCCTTAAGAGGTGTCCTGCAGAATTAACTCCAGTCCTCTCAAAATTATTTAAACGGTCACTCAATAGAAAGATGCCAGACCTCTGAAAAAAGTCTATTGTTCATCCGATTCCTAAGAAGGGGGCCCGCTCCGATCTTTCCAACTAACATCCCATAGCCATCACTTCCATACTCTCCAAGGTATTGGAAAGGGTGATTAACAACAAGCTACTCACATACCTTGAGAATAACAAAATCAAAAGCAATCGGCAATATGGATTTCGACGTAACCGATCATGTGGCGATCTGCTCGGGTATGTTATGCATGTTTGGGGGCGGTACTTGAAGCGTTTCGGAGAGACCCAAATGTTGGAATGTATTTTCCAAGGTCTTCGATAGGGTCTGGCATCGGGTGCTTGTCGAGAAGTTGCCATCTTACGGGATCCACCCAACCCTGCAAATTTAGATTGCAGACTTCCTTAAAGGAAGAACTATTCAAACCGCAGTTGACAGTACTTGTTCTTATCCGTACCAAATTAATGCAGGCGTGCCTCAAACGATTTGCACTTAAACAATTTCGTTGAATTCGCACTGATACACTGTTACGCCGATGACAGCACCGTTCATGATGGTTTTCTGTTCGACAAGCCCCCTTCCACTGTTGACGTCCGAACGGCTCGGGAAGCTTTGAGAATAAAAGTTGACCACCACCTCGAGAAGATTCGTGTCTGGGGTAGGGCCAACCTGGTCAGCTTCAACATCTTATAAACCCAAGCATGTCTGATCTCTGCAAAAAAGGTAGTCAATGACTGTCTGGTGCAATTCGATGGGAGCACCCTCCGCAATAAAGACTCCATTGAAATGTTTGGGGCAAGTATTTCTGACCAGCTTAAGTATTGGGACTTTATAGAAGTCCGAGTAAATCTGGCTTCCAAGAAACTGGGTGTTTTATATAGGGCTAGCAGATTCTTCAATAGTAATCAACTGCTAATCCTATATAAATCACAAGTAGGTCCAACAGTTGAATTTGGAAGTCACCTCTGGGCTGGAGATCAAAAATACTTGATAAACCTCCTTGATTCTGTACAAAGGAGGGTGATTCGTCTGATTGACAATCCGTTGTTAAAAGACCGACTGCCATCTCTAATGCAGGTATGCTGAGTCTGTTCTATAGATATTTCAATGGAGCCTGTTCGAAGGAGCTAGCAGTGTTGATCCCCTCCTCGCCGGTGCACATGCGTGAAACTCGACAGACACGAGCGGAACATCCGTTCACAGTTGATGTTGGCTTCATAAGAACGGATCATTTTGTTGACTCATCTTTGCGTAAATCGGCTCATATGTGGAACGAGCTACCGGCATGTCTTTCCTCCTACATTTAATCCGGGCCTCTTCAAGGCCCAACCGGGTAGCGATATAGTTGCTCCATACATACAGAGGCGATCTTGTGAAGAGTCACATAAAAAAATAAAAATGAGGCAACTGAACTACCATTTGAGACTTATCATTGTCTACGAACAATGAGAATTTTTACTGAAGCTTTATTGACTGTCTCGGGGCTTAAGACCGTTCTTACATTGAACCTGATTAGTGTATGACTTGACTTATTGACAGTTACAACGATTAGGTCGAAAGAAATGACTTGTTTTATGATTCAAGGCGTGATAATAATAATTGTGGTACATATATCGTTTTTGAGATAACTTGCAAATAATAATAACTTCTGTCAATGTGTAAATGTCAAAAAAATGTTACTAGTACCAAATAAAACATAAATTACATTAGCAAAATAATGTTTTTCTAAATCCCCTAAAATACCCCTTTCCAGCCAGTTTTCACATGGGTTGTCTTTTTCTATGGAATTTTCTATAGAATTTGTCATAGAAAAATACAGCCCACATGGATCTGGTTGAAAAAAAGTATCGTGTAAAGCCGCGTCTCCTGCGACTGTTTTTTGAAAACATTTACACAAAAAAAAACCAAACAAAGGGGTGTTACCGTACACATTTTTGTGTGCATACAGAATGTTTTTGTCTTCCGCAATCAATGGAAAACATTCCTCTCGCGGGCGATGAGGGGAAGGGGGGGGGGGGGGAGGGTTTGTTTCATTTTTTTAAATCGCCGCATGATGCGATTCTTCCAATGGTACTTCTTCATAAATCGGACGGGCTTTTACTGAGCGAAATTATAATATATTATTATGAGAAGTTTGCTTACGTATCAGTAATAATAATTTATTTAATTGTTACGTATTCTCTTATTTTCTGTGCTATTTCTAATAGCATTACAGCACTCATATTAAGAACTTTTAAAAGTAAACATCATGAGGTAAATATGCATATAAGCACGTCTTTGTATTATTAGTTTTTATTATTATTAAAAAACAAACAAACTAAGAACCTAAAACCTACTTTATACATGATACAATGTTTAAATTAGACATAAAACAGGTTTTTAGTTTGGGTTTTTATTCGTAAAATATAAATAAAAAAATAACCTAAAAGTCACACAAAAACTCGAAACATTAATTAAACTAATTAAAATGCGTGGTTTTGCTTCCCCGGTGACTGAAATAGTTAATAAATAAATAATTAAACTTATAAAAATTGTTTTTCATTAATTTTGTGCATATTAAGAAAGTCAACTTTATAGCATTTCTTTTACGCAATACTTACCTAATGGACCTAGCCTAGTGACGGGCATTAGGCAAAATCGATATATGTATTTCCATATTCGAATAATGTTTCGGATTAATCGATCAGATACTATAGAGATATTTCACAATGCAGCTATTATTATTTAAGTACCCTCATATTGGTGAAATTACCTCGATATCCTATTATAATACAGCAATATCATATTTCGTATTTGGGATTCGGGAAGAGAAGGATTTCGAAATTGAAACAATCGAACTAACTACATCATCAATGATATCAAATTGACTATGTCACGAACGAAATATGAGAAATATTAAATCGAATGAAGCAGGTCTCATTAAATCTAATAAAGAAGGCGCTGTTCAAAAAAAAGTTGTTTGAATCAACATTAGATACTAACAGAGCGGTAGATACTATCAGTATCGCCCTGTTGAAATACCCACCATTCTGCATCGAAACGTAACTTGAAATGGCTTTAGTGGTGTTTGGTGATCATATCTCTACTCCCTTCAGCCTCATGACATACCGCAATTCCTCGATTACTCAATGCTCCGGACAGTTGGAACTCTTGTGCGGTATTAACATAAAAAAATTAAATAAGTGATAAGTTTTGCGAATCTCTTCCAACCAACTGTTTCAAAAATCATGATAAACAGTTATCTATTTACAATTGGATTAAAGCTACGCAATCTTATTTGTATGCTCATTCTTAAATATTGCGAGCTAGAATGGCTTCATTTGATTTAAGGATAGAGTTAAATAGTTTTTAGATACCCCCTGTAATGATTCAACCTATTTATAAAGAGTTTGTCAGCATAAAAAGGGGCAAGAAGTTGCAAAAGATCAAATAAGTCAACTCAGTATTATTGATTTTCCAACTATGTATATTGTATAAACCCTTCTTGAGAATCTAGCGACTCCACGATTGAAGGCAGCTGCATAAGAGATTACGCAAACAGAATTATAATGCCAAATTTACACAATCCGGGCTTAAAGTTTAACTTAACAATAAATTTCAAAGCAGTCCTACTACTGTTTCGTACAATCTGACCATAACAATGTAATTTGGATAGCGGCAAACACAGACATTTGCATATTATGAAGTTATTACGTCACGTATTCGATACTATTTATGGCTCTGTGCGGGACTTTGAGCCAGTGGCGTCACTGGGTTTGGTGTCATTCATTACGGTAAGTCTTTGTATCACCTCCATGGATCTCATCCTCTACAAAAGCATTCAGAAACCTTAGTATTATTTTTTGTATTTATACTTCTGTTGTATTATGAAAAGGCTAGGTGACACATTATCGAAAGATATTCTGGAATCGGAGTTAAGTGACACAAAGTTAGGCTATCCGTGACCGGGAATACTGTCAATCTTCGCATCCTCATATGATAACAATTACGATTACCTAGACTTTAAACCGAAACCGACCGTGTGTGTACAACATAAATAAGAAGTGTAGAAGGTAGTTTCACCGCTATAGTCTGCTTGTTTTATAAATTCTCCTGTCAGTCATAGAAGAATGTCACTAAAACTATATATTTTGAAATACTGCGAATCGTGAAAAAATGTACCAATATGCAAGTGCGTACATACTTTTTTCCAAAAGTCGACAAAATCGAAATTATTATTTCAAGAAATGTTTAATAAAGAGGTATGGAACAAATTTGAAATCATTTCAGTGCACTCAGAACACTACTGTTCAATCCAAAGTTTTTCTTTCGACCGTAAAAACTGTGAGCTTATGAAAAACATTAAAAAAATGTTACAAAAATAAACCGTTATTTTATTGTCATCGCACATCGCACTGGTGCGATTCACACCCTTCGAACAATCCTAGTGACTGGACTGCTTCAATATGTACTATTTATGTAGGTAGCAGTGGCGTGCATTCCATAAAGGCTGAAAAGCTGCGCCCACTTTGGAAAAAATGAATATAAAAACAGTTAAAAAGATTATGAAAAAAACAACAATTTCTGATCAAAAGCGTATCTTTTCAAAAAATTGAAAATGTTTTATACAATTTAGTAGTATAAATTCATAGTTATTCCACCCTAAGAAATCGATCCTATGTGGCAAAATTCTAATTTGTAGTTGTAACCTGACTCGAGCACCTTCGTCCGTCCTACTGAATTTAGTTTTTGTAGCTTGCTTCGTGGGGATCTATACAAAAATACACTGCATGTCAAAATAGCCCACAGAGTTTTCGATGGGTTTGTAGGTGTAGAAATTATTAGCTTCGGTAAGTAATTTTAGCAAAAGAAAAAGCGGTATTGTAACTTTGTATAATACTGTCCCCACTTGGAGGCAATTTTACTCTTTTATAAAGTTTCCCGGCTTGAACAAATCAGGAGCGAAATATTGTCACCGGCAGGCGGCTCTAATTCATAAAATAAAGGACGTTAGCGGTATTTATTAAACAATTATGATGAAAATGATTAAATTATTGAACAATAGATGAGGCTAAACGTCTCTAATTTAATCTAACCAATCAAAAGAAATTGCATACAAAAAATTCGGGGAATTTTGGTCAATAATAGTCCATAATAACGAATACCGGGCGTTAACACCAAATAAGATTAGTTAAAAAACGTAATGTGTCAGAATTCTATTCAGGAGAAGTTCTGGATATGGATCACTTCCGGTATCATTTTTGAGAATAAAATAACCAGTGTGTTACCGTTTATCAATGGTTATGGCTTGGACTTGAATAATTTACACGGTGACGTGTTTTTTTATGGATTGCTAAAAAAAGAGTTTATTTATTTCTTTATATACCCAAAAAAAGCTTTTACATAAAGGTGATACAATAAACCATAAATATAAAGTGTACATTGGAGAATATCTGTTTTACATAGGAAAAACAATAAAAAATCTGTATGTTATTATAAAGTAGGTACGAAATGTAGGTAAATGCAATTACAAAATAGCTAAATATATGAATATAAAAATATAGCTGAAGACAACAACTATAATTACAAGTACAATGATAACGAATAAAATAAAATACATTAGGAATACTAAAATAATAGACTAAGATGATATTAAGACTTCAACCTTGAATTTCAGTAATCCTGTTTTAAAAATATCCCCAGAACAATATTTATTACCGAGGCTATTAAGTCTCTATATGGACGGATTAGAGGCAAAGTTAGTACGAAATAGTTCTTCATGAAATGGAACTACTCGTATACTTCTTGTATTTCTACTAAGTACTCTGAACATTATCATTTCTAACAGGTCTGGAGGTCTGGAGTATCAAATCGTGCATGCATTATTTTATGCGAACAGAGTAAGTGATTAACGATTCTTCTATCGAATATTTTTTTAGTACACGGAAATTTAAAAGATATCATTGTTAATCTGTTCTGAGGGTATACCTAATTTATAGTTGACGAATCTAAAAAAATAATTTTTTAATTTCGTGCGTAATCCTCTAAAGTTGTGATAGTACAATTTTAAGTTAACAATTATTATTTTTATAAACAATAATTATTAATCTAAAACACTCATCCAAATTGAAAAAACCTTCCGAGCAAAGATAAATGTCGCCGGCAGGACTCGAACCCGCACCCTTCTAATGTCCGGTCAGATGCTCTACCGTTGAGCTACGTCGGCTTATCGCAAACCCGCCAAGTTAATCAATATATACTAGTGTTCCATTCAATAATTACTGTTTTTATTATATTTTCACCTGTAAACAACCAACTTTATTAGTATGAGAGAGGCTTGTAACGGCTAAATCCCTCAAATAGATGGCGTCGAGACAAATAATGTCTACATTTTATTGGTGAAAATTGCTTTGACTTGTCAAATATTTATTAATTGATAAAATAATATAATATAAAATAATTAGTTACCCCTGTTTGGAGTCATCAAATTCTAATTTAATTAGCCTGGTTTTGTTTGGAATTTTACTGCCAAGCCTGTAAATTTTAACTTCTTTAAAATCGAACCGGATATTTATTTCAGTAGTGGCTGCTGAAACTTTTTTTTATCCTCCAAAACACTCTCCGTGTTGGAGTTAGAACTACACTCGAAAACATTAAGTAGCATGACTCTATTTCGGCGAACATGTCACAAATTGGTATAGTTTCCTGAGGTAATAACTTCTTTTCAATGATCTTTTCGAATGTCATGATTTTTACTCCTAGATTCATGGTTCCAGAGATATTAGAAAGTTTAGTTAGTATTTTGGCAATTTGATCTTCTATTATTTTTATATCGGGATCAGTAGTAGCATTAAGGACACAATTAATATCCTCCTTGGTTTGATTTAAGAAAGAAAGTACTTGATTAGTATTCATTTTGGAGCCTAGTTTAAAAAAAATAAATTATCCAGCGAAATATATAAATATGGGTATTAGCACTTCTCACAAAGTAATTAAAACTAGTAGGTAGCTGGATCGTCCACGGTTGTTATTCAGTGAGTGTGAGAGAGAACAAGACGACACTATCGTATCCTGGCACTGGTTAGGGCGAGACGAAAGAAACTCTACACACAAATGATTAAACGAATAGATTTTATAAAGGACTAGCTGATGTGTACTTGGCCTTGCTTGGGTACAATAATTGATTTGACAGCCAAAGTAACTATCTCCAAATAAAGAAACATTCATTTGAATATTTTATTTCATTCCAAACGTTTATTTTTTAAAAATATATCTAAATCATAAAGTTCTTAAGTAGGTACTTACTCGTGTTTTCCATTTTGAAAATATTCTACCCAAAAAAAACTTCTTCTTTTGAATATTCAATCTATGGCTAACCAGAGTGTTATATCTATGGGAAACCTAAATAAAACATGGCGGGTTCAATGTTTTTCATACTAATTTTAAAACGTTATAGCAACAGTTTTACATATTGGATTTCATTCAAACTACTTTCTAAACCTTCTCGGCGCTAATAAAAACAAACTGTGCTATTTTCAGCGATGCCGGTCAAGTAATTTTCGAGAAAAAAGAGGAGAAACAAAAAAACTTACATTGATTTTTATATATTTGTAGATTTTGATGATATTGTTAGATATTTAGATTGACTTTGCGATATTTTTTTTCATAAAAGAAACACATTGCATTAATTAGTTTTGCGGGGCACCAAAACTTGTTATGAAAACACTGTTTATTTTGTTTTAATTGTATTATTCAAGCTTGAAACAAAAACTCGATAACTTACAATGAAAGATTGTTGTTGAATAAAATTGAACTGACTTCAAAATTGTTAATAATCTAGTCGATAGTAACGTAAAGTAATATTATATTAAAATGTTTTTTTTTTGCTTCGTATTGTGAGAATTTGCATTAGTAAAAGTTAGTAATAATGAGTAGGTAATTCATTGCCTGATAGGTAAACTATTTTTTCCATTTAACCATTGTAGAAAATAATATTAACATAACCTAAATGAAACATGAAAACGGAAAAAAACGACAGAAAATAAAAAGATTTCAGTCGCATATTGAATTTGAGATATAGATGACATAAATTGAACTGGTCTCATTATCTAAGTTGGTTAAGCGGTTGCCCCGGATAGGCAGAGGTCCTGGGTTCGAGTCCCAGATGCGACTGAAATTTTTTTATTGTCTGTCGTTTTTTTTCAGTTTTCATGTTATGTTAATATTATTTTCTACAATGATTAAAATGATTAAAAACAATGATTAATTAAAATGATTAATTATAATGATTAATTACAATGATTAAACAATGATTACTTAATGAATGATACAAAAATAAATGATTAATTAATTACAATGATTAAAAAAATATTAATTACAATGATTAAAAAATGAGGTTTTTAAATCTCAATAAAAACAATTAATAATTAAAATTTTAATATTTTTACCATTTAACGAACATTTTAACTCATAACAACTCTAGGTAATTACGGTAAAAGACAACTTCATAACATAAAAAATATGAAATTAAAATTAGGGATTTTAAAATTTTAATTTGTAAAGGTTGTTCATCAGAGTAGTGTTATACATTTAATAGCCTTTTCCGGTGTTTTATTATTTTTTATTGCCTCCAGATTGTATGTGGTAGGTACATTTCTTGTTTATTAGAACTATAGAAAAAAAAGTTTCGACAACCAGTTGAAACTTCATTAAATGGTAATGCCAACAAATAATAATGCCGCGACTGATGAGGCTTTCGTCTCGATTACCTGTTGCTAAAAACAGGACGTTGCGGTTTTCACGATGAAGTAGATTATCAACACCTGAAAAATCACACCCTACCCTTGGTCAAGGAACAATGTACGCCACTGGTAGGTGGTAGAATTATGATATTTGTAGCTTCTGTTGTAGAGTGAAGCCTTCATGCTTGCTAATCCAGGGGCGCGTCAAAAGTCAGTACTATCGCCTATATAATTTTACAAGAGAAAGAACACACTTCAAACAATGTGGAAAAGTTTAGGCATCACCTACAAAAATATTATAATTATTTTTTTTTAAAAATTATTTGTGTAAATCAAATTTGATAATGTTATTATTAAGTTCTGCAAGTATTTTTAGTTTTTATTATTGTGACAGCTGTTTCGGCGTTTAAGGCCATTTTCAAACTGTGGTTAATAATAAATCATTACCCGTCCAAATTGAAAAGGAGTGGGAGTAAATAAAATCATATAAATAAGTCGTCACAACTAAACACAAAAACAATTAATATTATAATTAATGGTGGTGCAATGATAACGATGACCTCAGAAAACAAACTTTCGTATAGCCTTCAAAACTTTACTTGTATGACCATCTGTGCCCTCCTTTCAATAGGGGTCACATCAAAGCTGTAAACTCAACCTGGCAGGGCGGGGGTTACAGATTAAGTCAGCGAGATTCATCTTCCAATTACGTGAAAGATGATGAAATGCTAGAGTTTATTCAAGTTAAAGCTAAATTTATTGCAAAGTACCCCCTTTAGGACTAACGTTCTTTAATAACTGTAATTGTGTGATTATTGATAAAATAATCGTAACAATACGGTTCTTCTAAAAAACGTCGAAGAAAATAATATTAACAAATCCTAAAACATGAGACAGAAAAATAAAAAAAATGGTAACGGTCGCCAGTGCGACTAGAACCCAGATTCTCTAGTCTCACCGGGACTGGCATCTCTAAAAACTGAGCTATTGAGATCTAATTATTTTCCGTCAACTTTATCGTTATCATATCTCAATTTAAGAATTTATGGTTTCGAGCCACAGTTGCGACCGTTACCTCTTTATTTTTCTGTGTGTTTTTTCCGTTTCATGTTTCATGGAGATTTGTTAATATTATCTTATTAATGATTAAATATTTCCAAGAGCTATACTTTACTATTATCAAACTTAGTTGACAGTATCTATAATTAGATGTTTATTATTTTTTAAAGGATTTGCCTACTGTAACCAAAACAAAAACCAAAAATGTGCTTCTCTTCAAATTCTATACCTAATTTATATTTATATAGCAAAACTAAAACATTAGAATAAAACTAATCAATACTTGTACCACATTTAACACATCCACGTGACCACCTCAGCACAGGTTCTCCTAGTGAGGTGGTCACGACACATATAACACTCCATTCACAGTATCACCTCTTCAAACCTACCTTACACTCCACATTATAAAACACCATACAAAGCACCTTTATTATACTATGTAAAATTCTACTGTATAATATATAGATATAAATAAATAAAGCTTCAATAAGTTATTCCAATAAATTGGATAAAAAATGTAGCTAGAACATTTATTTGTATAATCGTAATGGTACGGTTTTTTAAATAATGATATTCGTTCAATTTTTTATTGAGTAATCGTAGTCATAGCATCAATTATCACCAACTAATTGGAACTATTGAAATATCACAGTTACACAGTTTAGCTCTTACACCAAATACAGACTAACACCGAAACCGCTCAACTGCACTTAAAAGACCTCACCCAAAAATAATTTTTATTTTTTTCATCAATTTAATATAATGTAATTTAATATTTTGTAAATGAAATCCTCAGCACGGGAAATCCTAGTGAGGACATCATTATTTATTATTTTGTTAGAAAAAAAGAAGATAATTAAATATAATTATTATTATTAAGTGATAATTAATATTTTTTTGGTTTGTTTCCACTATTAGCACTTGCCATAGGAGAAGAATTGGACTTTAAACCGAAAAATAAATTATATGAAAGATTTATTGCAGATTAGATTTCCAAGTAATACTTTCCTAGCAATGGGAAGACAATTTTGAAGTCCATAGTACCCCCTATAACAACTACGACACAATGGAGTCTATTCAGATAGAATCTCAACTATGCATCATTGTCATTCCTTCCAAATAATTGGACGTAACAATGAGGAAGACGATCCAATAATTGAAATTGACAGTAAGACATTATTATGTAACAAAATGTTTTCATCCATTATTCTACATTATTTGACTCGAATAGAATACAGAATAAAGCCATAATACGTGACTATACAAGATTTATACAAATTTAACCACTTAAAGATGTATCAATATATATAACAATGCGATGTTGCCTACAACGATTATTTTTATTGGGCCTTGCTTTAACGTTATTCGGTCAATTTTTTTAAACGTTTTTGTTCGGTAGATACTTATAATCTCTTCATTCATGGCAACCCTAAAAAAATGCCTCCTGTATAAAAGGTCTAGACGCTGGCAGCCAAGATGGCCGCCATTGTTGTTCAGATTTGCTATGTTACACGGTGTATGTTTTTATCACTAATTACATAATAGTTAATATGAGAATCTTAAAAAAAAAATTGGGAACCTTTGATCCTCATGATAAATGGTCATCACAATATGGCACGTATAAGTATGTAAACCATCTTGAAATTATTTAAAAAGCAATTAATTTAATTGATTAATATTGTATTATGGGAAAGAAACTGTAAATAAGGTTTATTATCAGAAAACAGACGACTTAAAGTGAATCTACATATAATGTATGTGTAGGTACATTAGGTTCAATTTTAATGGCTGTGTACACATTTCGAACAAACTGCTTCTGCATAATTACGTTATTATGTCACAAGAGGCGCTGTTAGCAGACTGGTCTTTCATGGAGGCAGCATCGACTAAAACTAGTTATATCGATGATATTATTACTGGAACCATTAAAACTGAGAGTGGTAGCAACGTTGGGAGGCCTTCACACACAACGACGACGAATTAAACTAATATTAATTTTACTTTTAGTTGCTAACCAATTTTGATAATCTTAACGAGCAAACAATATTATTATACTTTTCGTATCAACTATCGACCTAATTAAAAACAAACAACGAACTTCTCGTAATTATAATTAAATTTTTTACACTGTTGTACTTTCTAATATTATTGTTTGACTTCTATGTGATATATACGAAGTGGGTTCAAAAGAAAAGGTGAATTTTGAATTTTCGCGGGCTGTGTACATTCGATTATCGATTTTTTTGTTTTGTTATGTTGGTACGCATATGTTTATCATATGTTAGCATTATCAGCCATTTTGGATTAGTGGTTTGTTTTTGACAACTGGAAAGGTTAGTCACGTTTTTGGGTGTTCTTAGATTTTTTTATTTAGGTTCGTTTTCTGAGGCATCATCAGTCCGATTGAAATGAAATTTTAGATTCGCTTTATTTTCTATGTCCTCATCAGCATTTCTTCAAAAAAAAAATTTTTATTCTTTTTAGAAAACAATTGTAAATCCTATGAAGGAATTTCCTAGTTTTAGTCGGAACTTGATAGCCGTTTTCTGGGGCATCATCAGTCCGATTAAAGTGAAATTTTAGATTTGTTTTTTTTTTCTATGTCCTTATCAGCATTTTTTCAAAAAATCCAAAAAATCGATGTTTTTCGATTTTTTACTAATTTTTTTTTAGTAAAAAATCGAGAAAAAACAAAACGTGACTAACCTTTCCAGTTGTCAAAAACAAACCACTGATCTAAAATGGCTGATATAGCTAACATATGATAAAAATAGGTGTACCAACATAACAAAAAAAAAATCGATAGTCGAATGTACACAGCCCGCGAAAATTCAACTTTTATTTTGAACACACCTCGTATATACATATATAATCACCTCTTCCCGTGGTATGTTAAATGTAGATCAACAAAGGTCATTAAAATCTAACTAGATCAACATAATACGGGAAGAGGTGATTATATGTGATATATATACTTATGCATCTACCTAACTGCTTCCGACAATCGCTGAATCAACAGATTATATATGCAGAAAACACAACAACCCAAGAAACATTAGAAAATCATCGAAGTTACATAAACCTCGATTGCCCTGAGAAAATCATTATTTTCTTGTATCCCGGTCGTGTAACAATTTAACATATTTCTCCTCGCTTCAGTATCGTATAATTCAACTAATTATAACATTATAATCACAGCAATAAATACAATAAGATTTCAAGTTCTGTGATCAATAATTATAATATTCGAAAAATTCATAAAAAAAAATATTATACCACTATCAATAATCTTCCGTGAGTTTACTTAATTTAATAATTGACATTAATTTATCACACACTATAAATATATAAATTCGAGAATATTCATTATTTAATAAATCTAATATTTCCTATGCTTACAAGTGGCTTGTATGTTACACCGTATGTTAACGCAAATATTGCAAAATTAACGTATTTTCTAAAATGCGACTTTGCGAGATATACTCTTATTTGCCCAACATGCAAGTAGGCAATGTTTCTTTGGAATTTGTTTATCGCCTTCGAAGGATCGTGTCTGTAAATAATTGAGAGCGAAGAACACATAAAATAAAACTGGAAATGTCAGGAATTTATTTGGGAAAATGATGTAAAAGCTTGTATGCTCGGGCCATATAATAGCCACATTTCGACAGTATTCGGAAAAAAATTCCACACAAAAACATTATTTTATTATTTGGGAGAAAAAAAAAGTGGGTACTTGATAATACCACCGATGAATCACTTTTATGGAGAAACAGTTTATTGTTTGGATTTATTAAAGCTCGGAAAAGAAAATTGGTTGCTTTATTTCGACTAATAATAACTCTTTGTTTTCTTTGACGATCTTCTAATTCTATCGGGATATGAAAGTGTTAAAATCTGGATTGTTTTATTTCAATATAGTTACCCATTATTTACTATCCGGCTTCGCACAAGTTCCAACAAATTTTTAACATTTGAAAATATGGAATAGATAAAACAGCGTCTGACAGATGGATGAATATTTTATCTATTTCCATTAATTTTACAGATAAATTGAATTAAAACGTAAAAAATAATTAAATTTATATTGTGTAGGATAAAGTATGAATGATGTGTACTGTAAATGGTTTATGTTAAAGTGTTTTGCAAACACCTCACTAGGAGAACCTGTACTGAGGTGTTCATATGTTTTTGATATAGTTCTATGTTTCTTTTGCTGTGAATTGGTTATACTGTTATGTTCAAGAATAGGTATGTAATATTATTAAAGAATACAGATAATAATAATATTTCATGTAAATGGTATTGTATGTTTGATTGGTGTTAAAATTCTGTACCTTTTGTTTTGATCCTGACCGAAACGTTTAATTTTATTATTATTATTTTTTTGGTATAATGTAAATACATTTAAAATATTTAATAGTACAGATATATCTTAACAGATAATTACATAAAAAAATAACATTTATTTAACAAAAACTACCCAACTTAATAGAGAAACAATTCTCGTGTTTGGGTTGGGGAGCAGCGCCAAGTAGCGACAGTAATGTTACTTTGTATGTATGTATTGGTGTATTTTCGGTGGGTTGTTTCAATGAGGTAGGCATGTGATTATAATTTTAATATATTTAATACTATGTTAAATACGTATAGTTATTTTTAAAAACAGAGTTGAAATTTCACAAAAGTAAAAGTTTTGCACGTTTTAGGACGCTAGAGCTTGCGTAGAAAAGTTTTTGGTGGTTCAGCATACAGATTTCCCGCTCGAATGATTTATGTGCCTACCTATCTAATGTGCAAAAGTTGACATTTATTTAAAAATCTAATTTACAGGAAAATAAAAATTTTCTATAATTTTTTGTACGGGGAACAATTAAAGATAAAAGTTCAGGATTAATGGTTGGAACCGCATCATTATCTGCACAAAACGAATATTTGTTTCGGGTATAAAAATACCAACCTAAGACTGTAAGAAAAGTCATCACAAATCAATGGAAAAGATATCGTAAGAATGTGTACCGCTGACGTCAGAAATAATAGACTTCCCCTAAGTAAAATATTGACGGCTGGAGGCAAAGGTCACGTGACACTAATTTTGGTACCGGCTTAGTTCACTGCCGTCCCCACGTTTGTATCGCGTGATTTTGACTGCGGTAAGCAAATTACAAAACATTTATACAAAGGATCATATTAAATACTATAGCAAAATATTCGGTTTTTGTAAACAAGCCGAACCTTTTTACTTAGTTGCTGTTTTGCTTGAATTGTTGACACGCCAAACCTCGCCTACCGCCACCCTTATATTGGATTCTTCCCTTTGCGTGTCAGGGCATATCTATGCATTATTTGCTCTGTGGTGTGCACCAATCCTGAGTTATTTAATGGACCCTAAGTTAAGGTAGATAAAGCTTATATTCATTATTATTATAGGGCATCAAGTAATTTCAAGTTTCAAAACGCGTATCGCTTTAGTTTAGTGGGTACCTACCTATATGAATATTTACATGAAGTTTGGTATGGGGTTCTCTAATAGCAATGTTATTTTCACAAGAAGTATGTAAAACATAAAATTTAACACAATCCATGTCTATGGCTGGTCTATAGTGGACCCCAGCAGACAGTGGCGTGCATTGATCTACGTCCAAAGGTAGACTACAATTTTTCTAATTTGGGTATGAATTGTGCAATAAATATTACTTGAATGTAGCCACCTTATTATTTTAGAAAAAAGGTGTAAATTTGTCATATTAAAAAAAAACATTTTTTCAATGCAGAACGATTGTGTTGTAAAAAATATTCATAAAATTTATGAAAAAAAAACATTGATAAATAAAAAAAATATTTCTTCACTGGTTCGTTATTCTTATGGTAGGCTAAGCACGGCAAATTATCAATATTACAAAATGTTCGCGGGCCGCAGGGGGTAGTGTACCTAAAGCTTGACATGGTTAACTTTGTGGTTCGTTGCGTCGCAAGCGTATTGATTATAGCGATTTAATTTATTTATGTGAATGCAGTATAAACGTCCCAACTGTCCGGAGCCAATAGAGTTTTTTTAATGTTAGTACTCTAGCACACCTGGTACCTACCAAAAATATCGCTTTTCACAATAACTTTCTGCAAAATCTTTAGATGTCATGTCAAAAATTAATTTAATAAATAATTTTAAATCAGGATTTCAAATGAGATTAGTTTGGGAAACCTTTTTGAATTTTGTACAAAATTTCAATCTCCAATGTCAAAAAAAATTATTTAATCAAACATTTTAAAGAATATGTAAAATTTTTTAATTTTAGGCTGCTAATTCAAATTATTGAAGACAGGCAGTTTGTCGCGATACCCTATCGTGTTTTGTAAAACAGAACGGAAACTGTTTTCATTATAGCATCCGGAAATTCAAAAGATTGCTATTATTATTAATAATAATAATAATAATATTTATTTGAAACGCACATTATCTTACAGAAATATTTAAGAAGGCTTTGACTGTCCATCTAGGAACAAATCCCGTTTTAGGACAATCAAATTGATAAGTTTAGTTCATATTAATATACATATACATGAGAGAATATAAAAGAATGCTTTTTTTTAAAATTATTGTACTGTATTGTAGAGCAATATTATGTATGTATATTAGTAAGAAATAATTATCGTTACTTCCATGTTTTCAGAACAACATTGAGTAGTTCTATAAAATGGTACCCATTTAAAATGTTAATTAGAGAAAGCGTCGCTGGCGAAAAATTTTCGGCGTCCAAGGTAAAACCAATAAACGAATGCTGATTTTTATTTTCATGTATCCAAGTAGGCGGCATGAAAAGGTTTGTGGGCCGCATGAAGCGGTCTCGCGGGCTGCGAGTTGTGGATCACTGCTTTATGGATTGCACGCAACTGCCAGCAGAGGGCTGTCGTCAGTTATCGATAAAAAATTTTATTTTGCTAAATTTTCCCATATTATCCCCCCTTTCATACATCTTCCATGAAAACGAAAGAGAGAAAATATAAGAATGTCGAACTTTTCTACTCAAATAAGCATTTAAATCGAAAAATGTACGTTCCATTATTTTCGAACCGTAGAAAGCAGTGGCGTGCATTGCTCTATGACCAAGGGTAGACTACAGTCTTTTCAATTGTAATTACATTACATTTCATATTTTGGTTGCTTAGTATTCAATATAACCTACTACTGATGGTTATGGCTGGGTTGATAAATGAGAATAAAAGATGGTTCCCTAATTATTATCGTATATATTTTTAAAAATGTATTTTGCCATTGTATTGTGCCATTTTCAAGCTAGCCACAGCATTTCAGCGTTTATGGACTGCATGCCATAGGTACTTTTTTATCGCGTCAAATAAAATAGTTCGATTTATGAATTAGGTATAGGTTGCCAATGGTAGATAGGTACTTTTTATCGTGTCAAATAAAATAGTTCGATTTATGAATTAGGTATAGGTTGTCAATGGTAGATAGATACTTTTTATCGTGTCAAATAAAATAGTTCGATTTATGAATTAGGTATAGATCATTGACGAATCAAGCTGCTGGATGATGATAGCTCACGACGAATCTCTTATTGTGGGTATTCGTTCAAATGTGTCGAATAAACGTTGCAAATAAACGTTTAGCAAGAAAAATTTCTTTCCATCATCCGTAGGCACAAGATGGATCAAGATTAAGGTTAGGAACGAAGATATTAGAAAATATTATAGTCGAGCAGAAATGCTACATTTCCGAGGACATTTTAATATAAACGCGGAGAGATATGCGGCAACTCGGCATTTTTCTTTTTCAAATAAGAACCGTGTATTTTATTACCAAGAAGTGTGAAGGGAGCCATTATTTATGGCCACAGCTGAGAAAATCATGGAGAACGCAAGCAAATTCTAACAACACCTTTTAGTTTTTGTTTATGCGAATTGAAGCAAGTTGGACTATGGCTTTCCCAATTGTATGTTGTGAGACATAAGGGAAGGAAATGGGGAAGGCGATAGTTGGGAAGTACCTAGCTATTCAATTTTTGTCACCAAACACAGTTAATGACATTTCAAGCAACTTTTCGATTGTGAATTGTGGACTTTCACCAGAGAAATTCTGAGAATATATACCAATGGGGAAATTTATAGAAGGTATTTAAAAAAATAAATAAATTAAAAACGTGTATTTTTTAATTTGCCCCCCTAATTTTTACTGCGTGTTGTCTGTGACGTTGAACTTTTGAAAGAATATATATATATATATAGGTGTTATTATTGATTGTTTTTCAAGTGAGATTTTCAAATAAATAGAGTTTGTGTACGACTAAGAGCAATTGTTAGTAGATTATATAAGTTTAATTCTTTGTTCCAATCTGTACACTTCGAATAATTTATTTATCATTAGCTGAATCTGTTATAAGGTATGGGATTACAGCCTGGGGGCTTTCCTATAAAATAAATATCAATCATGTTCCAACAGTACAAAATTCATCGGTTAAATTATTAGCGTATAAAAGTTTATACGAACAAAGGCATAATATTCCATACTTTTATCAGAGTCTCAAAATTCTTTCAGTTAGAGCAATTCTGTAATACAAAATTATATTTCAGCACATTAATAACCCTACATATAATACAAATAGACTAGAGCACACTTAAAGTACTCATTTAAATTTTAATGAAAGATTAATGGTTCCTAAGCATACAAACAAATATGGACAAAGAACGTTACATTACATGATTCCTAGCTGTTTAAATATGTTACCAGCTGAAATAAATATTTTATTAAAATATGTTGAAAACTTGGCAACCCGAAAGAAACCATTTGTAGTAGATAATTAGGAAATATTATTTTACGTGCCATTTTTGTCGTTATTTATGTTTCTATATTTTTTATGGTTACAAGTAGATATTTTTGAGTTTTATTATGAAATATTAACGTTTAAAGATTTAAGTATGTTACATATGTTTTTATTTTATATATATGTACCTTAAAATTAAATTTATTTTAAGGTTTTGAAAGACAAGCATCCGCTAGTTAAACTACTAAAAAGTAGTTTATTCGCACCTTTTTGTCGTATATTTTGTAAAATTTCCCATAAAAGATGAAATAAAGAAACATTAAAAAATTCACTTAAATTATAAAAATTATACATTTTATTGCAAAGATCAGATATAGAAATCTAATCTCTTAACATTAAACACATATTTAACAAAAGCTGACTCTAATTTGTGAAAAAGACCTATTGATTGTGATTTTTCGCAGGGTTTCAAGCAATGAACATTTCACCCCATCACGGGCATCTTCAGACTGGTACAATTAAAACTAAATCTATGGCATACATATCATTTATGTCAGGAGTGATTCCCATTGCTCTTTCTAATACTGTACATCTGAAATAAACAAGTGGAAAATAGTTACAAATGTTTTTTTAATGAAAAAAATTCAAATTAAAATCGAACGTGTGTTTCCGACGTACATTTATTTCCTAGATCTCGCTTTATAGCATACCATCTCATCTAGACTCCATGGTCGTGGAATGTAAATGGGTGGTTCTTTTAAACATAGCAAAAAACACTGAAATTAATTATTCAGTAATGTTACCAGGCTCAGTTTAGAGCTCCCAATGTGATCAATTTTATCAAGAGCAGTTACAACCCACACAGCTTGGACGGAGTTTTACCAACATACTATTTGACGGCCTCCATGGTCGAGGGGTAAGGCTCTCGACTACGAATCCGAAGGTCGCGGGATCAAATCCCGGCGTGCGCAAGTAAATTTTGTTTAAGTAATTTGTGCTGTTTCACAACTAATTCATTTAAAAATAATATAAAGTATATTCGCGCACGTTCTAGAGCGGAAGATACTCTCAGTATCGCCCTGGTGAAAGACCACCATTCAGAATTGAAACGTTGCTTGAAATGGCTTTTAGCCGTGTTTGATGATCAGATCTGAATAGCCAGGTATTACCCCACCTTCTTCTTCCCCTTCTCCTTCCCTTCCAAAATGCCTTCACCCTCACAACATTCCGCAATTGGGGATGCCATAGTCTCACAGGCTCCAGCCGGTTGGGAGCAGTTGTGACTCTTGTGCGGTATTTAATTTTAAAAAAATACATATACAGTCAAACTTGGTTATAACGAGCACGAAGGAACCGACTAAACCTGCTCCTTACATCTGTTACTCGCTATATCAGAAATAATTTTTTTTTAAAAACACCTATCATCAATATATTCATAAATATATATTATATTTTCTAAATGCGTGTATTACTTGTTAAATAAAAAAAATATTTGTAAAATATACACTTTAATATATGATATCAAATTTGTAATGGATGATAGTTTTAAAGATTTCGCTTCCATGCTTCTCAATTTCCCCCTCAAAACACTCAACGTATTATAAATCTCATCACCTGGTTCGAGGCTTCCAAGAAAAATATCACTAAATTATCCATCATATTATTTATTATCAGTTGCTTGTTTGTAAACTCTCACTTGTCGTAAATCACAAGCAAAATTTTACTTGTCACAAACCAGTGAAGCACAACCGTTTGGTACGGAAGAATAGACTATCTAGAGAATCTTGACTATAGAGAAAAATCAAAATGTTTATGGTAATTCTTGAAAACCGTGGTTGAGAATTTTTTCGTTGAATTTTTGTTAATCCATAGCGCATGTCCCAGATGGGAAAAAACCGAAGAATTGGTTTATATCATACAAAAATCAAAAAATCTCTAGAAGTGTGAAATTATAAGTATCGCTTTCACCCCCCACCCCTCTCCACTAAAAACAAATTAAAAATCCAATTGTTGGTCGCTATCCGCGTTCTATAAATAGGTAAAGCGGCCCTTTTACTAAAAAGGTTGTGTACCACTGTCATAAACTTACTCTGTGTAAAAAAGATGTAGGTACTCATACATTTTATTGGTTTTTAAAACAAAATTGACAATGAGAGTAGTAACACAAAAGAATATGCGAAAAAGAACAAAATTGCTAGCCCAATTTTCGCATGACTTTTTAAGCCAGATGGATAGGTTATCAGTTATCACATTGGTACATAGGTTTCACATTGCCGGCAATCTCACACAGGTAGTCCAATAATAATTCATCCATAGCGGGATTTAAGGAAATTCCTGTCAGCGGCCGCCCCGCTCGCCTTCGCACTATGCCGCCACTTCTGTCTGTTATTACTTACTTATTAACTAGAAATCGTTTTGACAAAATTATTTGTACTGTATAACAGTGAGGCATCCTCGTTACAACAGCCAATAATTGTATGAAAATAAGCCTGAACTAAAACAGCATTGGGTAATTGCTCGTTATAGCCGTGAACTCGCTATTTCCGTGATCGTTGTAACCAAGTTTGGCTGTATATATTTTAACATATTTTATATTTGAACAATTGGTATATAAAGTTGAAACAATATGGAGTATTGCCTTTTTTTCCACAGTAAAAAAAATTGAATTTCGATAGCTTATGATGGAAATGAAGTGCCCCGCTGAAAACGGTTGCATAACACCAGTAAAATTCTTTTAAAAAAAGTTGTACTAATTTTATGATGCCAGAGCCTCTGGAAGAGTTTGAAAGAGGACTTTAATTGAGATAATATTATAGATAATTAAAAAAAAAACTGAAAACTCTATCAAGAAACAAAGACATTTTGCAGAACTGTTCATAGGTATTTATATAAATTTTTCAGATTGTATATAGCCCTGATGATAGTCTACCTCCGATAGGAAAGGGCAAAAGATGAAGAAGAATGACGTAAATTTTCTCCTACACTGTTCATACTTGTACTGAAGGGCAGGAACCGCTAACCTACACACATATCTATGCATGTTCTCACGTCCCACAGAGGAATAATTCATACGAGCCACTCTCGTAATATCCCAAATATCTGAAATGCTTGAAATTTCAGGACTGTCATAGGCCAAGGAATCGTCAAAACACAGGCTTTCGTATTTATTATAATTTTTTTGTTCAATTTCAATATTTCTATTTCTCGTCGCCAATCGGTTAGTGATAAATAGCGTTTGAGGTATTAAAAAATATCACCTTTTCAACATCATTTTTTTATTTTATTATTTTTTTTTCATTTAATATGAAGGTACTAAAAAAAACAAACAATGGAAAAAAAGTTGCAGTACAAAGAAACTGGTAATAAAAAAAAGTCATTTGTAACATTTGGAACTAACCACGCTCTGAACTTTAACTATAAATGTAATAAAAATTGGAAAGTTAGTAAATTGTAGGATTTCGACAGTAAAACTAATTTGGTAAATTTTAAACATAAAATTAATGTAACTAAAATATTTAATAATAACATTATTAAATTTGTTTTACTTCAAATTTCATTTAAAAAAATTAAATGGACTTCTACCAACTAAACACAATAACAATTAACAATTTCTTTCACTTGTTTATTTCAGACCGGACCGGTTTCACCTTATATATTATTTATGTCAGGAGTGGGCCCCATTTGCTCTATCTGATGCACATGTAAGACTGAGTTTATGATTAACACTGGTCCGGTCTGAAATAAGCAAGTGAAAGAAAGTTATAAAGGTTTTTTAATAAAATGAAATAAAATCTTAAAGTTCACATGGAATTTCGCGATGAATTAACAGTTTCAAAATTAGAAATAACTGGGATTTATAATAAAATTAAAAACATTTTTTTTAAGTCAGTCTTTTCCGAGCAATTAAATAAAAAAAAAATTCCCCAGAGTCATTCATTTACGTGATTAAAGTTACAAAATTTGATTGTAAATTATTACCACAGGTAAAAAAACTAAAAGAAAAACTGTTGAAGAAGAATGACAGACAAAAAATCTTAAACGGTTTTACATTGGAATAAAAAAAGAAAGTCAAATAAACACAACAAAAAATAACAACAGTAAAAACACATTCTTACTCTGATGAATTATTCAAAGAAATGCAATTTCTTGATGTCAGACAACTGTATATCTGGAAAATTGTATTACACACACATAAACAACGTCACCACTACCCATCTATCGAGCACTATCACGACACCAGACGTAACCAGACGACCAAGAAGTAATCCAATAGTTTCAACAAAAACCATGACATCCCTTGCTCAAAGACAATTTTCATACTTAGGACCAAAATTGTTCAACATAATACCCGATACATGGAAAATGAAAAGTACAAACGTCCTGCGTAAACTGACCAATGTATGGCTTCTCGATTTAGGGAGGGTCAAAAGCGAACATATGCTCATTAATATATATGTACAATTTTAATAAAACCTTCTTATGTAATTCATTACTACTATACACTAAATAAAAAAAAATGAATATCATACTTTAATCTTGTATACTTTAAACTTTTATACTTTATACTTTAAACTTTTACATCTCATGTGTAATTCATTATTACTCCACACTAAATTTAAAAAAAGCATGTCATATTTAATCTTTTATTTTTCAAACTTTTATACTTTATATTTTATACTTGTACATCTCAATTGTAATTCATTATTACTCTACACTAATTTAAAAATGCATATCATACTTTAGTATCTTATACTTTAAACTTTTACTCTCACTATACACTTTTACATCTCATATGTAATTTATTATTTCTCTACAGTAAACTAAAAAATGCATATCATAGCTTTAACTTATATTCTTCAAGCTTTTACACATTATATTTTAAACTTTTACATCTCATTTGTAATTCATTATTGTTCTACACTAATTTAAAAAATGCAACATACTTAAAAAAAAAAAAAAAACACGATGTTTTTTTTTTTTTTTTTCTTAAATTTACTTTATGGATTGTTTTATATTCTTTCATGTATATGTATATTAATATGAACTAATCTTATCAATTAAAACGGGATTTTCTCCTAGTTGGACAGTCAAAGCCTTCTGAAATATTTCTGTAAAATAATGTGTGTTTCAAATAAATATTATTATTATTATTATTACTATAAATATGGTACTGTATAATATTATCTGCATGTACATAAAATAATAACATGTATATTTTAACGTGGTTTCACGCTCATAGTTTTAATGCATTGTACATAATTTGGTATTACAGATCTATGAACCGGTGAATTGCAATTCTTTAGCAATAAGATGTAATAAAAGATTGTCTTTAGTTAGTGATAAGATAGAGCATTGGAAAAATATATATTTGTAACCTTTGATGTGATTTTTCACTAAAACGGCGCTAAATATTATAATCGCCCATTATTAATCTAAATATTATTATTATTATTTAAATTGTGTCAGTGGGTATTTATAATTAAAATATCGTCTTTATTAATTAAAATACTAATCACATTCATTGCCAAGTAGGTATAAGAAGTTTGCAATGTTTTGCTTATCAATGACCCCCCATTCGAAACTTCACCGGGCGATTATAATAATGAAACATCAGCTTACAACTTGTATTTACTTCACGGACTCTACATTTACAAAGTTATAATGAAAGATCAAAGGTGTTCGTAGTAAACCAAAGCAAGCTCCATTGGGCATTCGAAACACGGTTATAACGCTACACGCTCAGAGATGGCTTTAATTTTAGTATTTTAGAAAAAAAAATCTTTCAGTATTAATGGCGGGTGTACATACGAAATATGAAATGGAATAAATTGTTATGTACGTTTAAAGCTGAATTCTTTCAAGAAACTTATAAAAAATCAGTATTTTATTGTAACATGACAGATACAGTATTTTTATTAAAAATGGCACATTATATTGTATTTTAATTATAAAACCATTTTGTTAATAGTTTAAAAAACGTACTTACAAAAAAATGCACAGTTATTCGGTATAAGGAAGAAAGAAAATACATACAACGAAAAAACATGAATGCAAAAATGACTAATGCCCCGGTAATGCAACTTTATAATGAATTTCGGATAGAGATTAGTAGAGACCTGAAAATTTCGGGTTTGTGATAGTGATTTTTTATACGAAATTTGTTATCTTTAGCGAAAAACGCGAATTTCGCCATTCTATGGAGAGTAACGTGAAATTAGCAATTTTCGGATAAATAACAGCCATTTTTTGTTGTTTTCTGGTACTTTAAAGCAAGAGTGTAATATCGTACGTTTTAAATATTTCTTGGTCTACGATTTCGAGAAGCTTGAATGGCCAAAAAATGGGCTGCAGCTAACTTCATGTTGAAAATGACGCGTACTGTCTTATTTTGTTCGATAAAAAATATATATTTGTACATACATTTATCAAATAGAATATTAAAAAAATACAACAAGAACAAAAAAACTCAAAAATATGCAACATTTTTGTTGAAAATTACCAAAAAGGGAACAATAAAAAAAACGTTAAAATACTACACATTTCCTGAAAATTACCCGATTTTCCTAAAAATATCGCAAATTTCGCAAAAATATCGCAAAAATTACGTGAATATCGCAGAAAAATAACGCAATTTTTCCCAAAAACAACGCGCATTTTTCAGGTGTCCGGAGATTAGTAACAAAGATATGTTTGTAATACAAAAATTAACAAGAAAATTGTAATTTCGATCACACATTAACGAATATTAATAATCTAACAAAAGTCTAATAAATAATTAAACTGCCAAATACGAAATATATACTTCACTTTTACACCGTTCCAGAACTGCGCCTGCGCCAATTTAGTTTCCGTCATTGAGTACCTCACAAATCAATCCAATCAGACGGCATCTAACGAGAAATGTCCGAAGCTAAATTACCACATTAATTATTGCAATCGGCCTGTTTGTACGGAAACCTCACTAATATCATTAAATCAATTCCTACGATACCCTCCCAGGATGATACGCTGGCCGTTGATGTAAAATTGATGCCATTCTGAAAGGAAAGCTCGAAGGGAATGCTCGGAGGGTTAGGGTATACCTACGGAAGGTTGGCTCTTTGGCAAAGTCAGGATGAGATCAAAGGGAAACAGTGGCGGCTCGTTAAGGGCCTCGAGGGACTTAGAAACGTTTTTTCAAAAGGGAAATTCAAAACACGTTAAGAACTTTTTTGAATTCTGGGAGTCAAAATAATGGGTAGGAACTTTAATTTGCTCTCAAAGATGTAAAACGTGAATAATATAATGATATTATTGTTATGACAAATGATGCAACGACTTTTATTTTGACGACCATACTAAGGAACTCCAATCCATGAAAAAAATCCATAATGGCGTTCTAACATAAATACCGTATATATATTTTTTTCTATAGTTAGTTTTCATAGTCAAAATTCAAAGTTTCAATTTTTCAAAGCCCTTCAAAACGCTTAAAATCTATGGCCGATCGGTTTTGAGATAAGAATGTTAAATGTCAAAACAAGGATGAGCTTTACTGTACATAATTTAATATTCTGTTCATAGTAAATGATAACTAAACATAAAGTAGTAAACTTATGTACCCTTTTAGAATAATAATAGTATTTAATATGAACATTATCATAATATCCTTATTGAAAATTGGTTCGGCAACGAATTTTATTATTTCTTTCATAAATACTTTTTTTCTAGAAAAACAATTATAGAGCTTAAAGTCACCCAAATTAAGTATAAATTTCACCAAAGCTAAAAAAAGCATTTTTGAAATATAAAACAAAATCGACAAATAAAAATTTCCATACAATTCCAAAACCAGAATACTCGCGGCCGAACACACGATGTTAGATGTTCAGAATGCAATGGTACCAACATAACAGGGCGTTTTGATGAGATGATTTTTTTTTCATCAATAAATAACGATTTATAAATTCTGCGTATAATTATATATAATAAACTTGCATATTCTTAATCGACGTTTGCCGATCTATACGAATATACATCTTTTTAGACGTAATATTTTTTACTGGAGTTCCTGATTATGTCCATGAATATTTATTCAATCTACTTTATTCCCATTAGTACTATGATTACGATTACGACTATAATTAAGATTACGATTACAATTTTTTATATGAATACCGCACAAGATTCCCAACTGCCCCCAACCGTCTGGAGCCAGTGAGACTGGCATCCCCAATTGTGGAATGTTGTGAGGCTGAAGGCATTGCGGATGGGAAGAAGGGGAAGAGCAAGGTGGGGAAATACCTGGCTATTCAGATCTGCTCACCAAACATGACTAAAAGCCATTTCAAGCAATGTTTCAATTCTGAATGGTGGTCTTCCACCATGGCTATACTGAGAGTATCTTCCACTCTGGAAAGTGCGCAAATATACTGTACATAATTTTTAAATGAAATAATTGTGAAACAGCATAAATTACTTGCAAATAAAATTTACTTGCGCACGCTGGGATTTGAAACCGCGACCTTCAGATTCGTAGTCGACAGCCTTACCCCTCGACCACGGAGGCTGTCAATAACATTATGCTTACATAGCAACAATAAAAGCTAAGGATGAAACCACGATTAACTGTTGAATGATACTGTATTTTAAACGGGATCCAGTATTTAGGGGGGTGACACCTTTATTTTTATAATGTTATTGGGTAAAACCATATAATAGAAGCGTTATTTTTTAAAGTCTATGAATATTCGATAACCCTAACAATACTTATAATCTAAGATTCCCATGTATCAGAAACAAAAATGGACTACACGGAGCCAAGTCTGTATCTTTTGCGTTAGCTAAAGCAAGTTAAGCAGGCCATAAAACAGATTTTGACAGTTTGGTAGTCCGTATCTCGCTATCACGTTTACGTTGAGCGACAAATCCGTAACGCAAACGCAAAAGACGACGCCGCGTTTATGAAAACCGAAAAAATGTGTTATTTATGACCGATTTAATTTACGTCAGTTAAGCGCAAAAGATACGGACTTGCCTCATAGAGCATATAATAAACATGCCAGAGAACTAAATAAAATATCGAACAACAAGTAACACGCCAACCCAATACCGCAATATCAACACAACAAACAAACGGAACTGTTTTGTTTAATATCTCCAGTCAATTTAGCTACTTGTTCCGTCGGACAATAATAACAATAGCGTGTAGCATGACTTAGCGTTCGTTTTAACTGGCTTATTCATACCAGAGTAAGTAGGTACGCTACAGTAATATTTGACCGAGGAATGAACGCACGGGTGCGCTCGGTACCTTTACCAATTTACCCACTAACCTACCCACATAATATTATTGTATATTGTGAATCGGCCTTTAGCCTGTACTGAATCGTGATTGTTATTCAAATGAGGGCTTAGGCGGGTTTCACAGACGAAGCGACCCAGCGTCAGAGAAGGGTCAGTTATTTTGAATATGTAAACACATTTTTTCAGTCAAAAGAAATGGGACGGAGAGTTTGGCGTATTAAAGTATACACTTTCAAATACTCGCTGGGCCGTGAGCTTTGATATAAAAATACCCAGACGACGCCTTACTGCAAGGCTTTGTAAGCGGTCGATCGTGAAACAAAATTTGGACTATCCCACGTGCGATTGTGAAATTTTAATATCATAATGATTTCATATCTTAAATGATGAAATAAATAATATCATAGTCGTAGGATCAATTTCATTACGGTATTGTTTGACAACGGTATTTCGGGTGTTCCTAAGGGTGACCCAAAACATACATTCTTATAAGATTCTTATTAGAAGTCGATTGAAAAACTATATAAAAAATAGTTCCCACCCTCAAAAAAGGTTGGGAACCCTTGCCTTATACTGGAACGTAAGTAAGAGAATTTAATTGACGACCTTCATGGCAGAGCGGTAAGATTTCAGAGGTCGAGGGTTATAAAACCTGACATATATGTATCTATATTAGTTTATTCGCTGTTTTGAATTTGTGTAAGTATAATACACAGAGATAATATTTAAGAGATTCCTCTGCAATACATTTATGTATTGGATAAAATAATTACAATATATATATGTAGGTATTTAACGAAAGCAGTAGATAAAAATGTTTTCTTTAAAAGATATTAAAAAAAACAGTCAATATATTCGTAAGTTTGCGTGTGTTGTTAACTTGCCGAGTGGTACGGTAGTGAGAGAGAGGGGTGCGGGGTTTAGTTCGCCATGCCACGATGCGCGGTTGTAAGTAGTAGCCGGCAGTCTGCCTGTAGTAATGGACGTATCATGCGCTTAATGCGTGGCTGATGTTTTTCCCAGTTTTCTGCACTTATACACAACATTTTACTTATATATATATGTATGTTCACGCGTACTGATTGTTAAGGATGTCGATATTATTAAATTAGGTGTTATCCCGTCCACATATACGGGGAATTGGGGATTTTTTCTTAAGGTTAGTTCTGCATACAGCCAAATGAAAAAAGTCCGCTTGTCGTGTTGGTCTTGATGGTATGTGGAATTTTATAAAATCGGTGAGCTCAGGTAGGTCCAGGCCATTTCACAGGGTTTTAAATAATAGGATTTGACTAAAAATGAAACGTCGTATTTGAAGGGAGTTTTAAATTCTTTCGATTCCATCAATATGGGCTTGGTAGAAAGGTGACCAGATCGGTGAACAGTATTCTAAGTGGGGGCGAATATAAAATATTGAAAACCAATAGAAAAGCTTATTGCGAGACTCAACTTCCACTTGTTGAATTTTATGATAAATATTTCAAAATGGTCGTGAATTTACACACCATGAAATAACTTTAAACAATTCAAAATGAATTACACAAGTAGGTATACGAGTATATTATTAACTAAATTGTCAACTTGGTAAAGGTCGCCTTTTCCATCCCAAAAAACACCCCAGGAGGATTAGAAGTAGTAAATATGTACCTGTCATTGTGTATACTATATTAAAGATTATCAATAAGCAATAATTTTTCTACAGCCAATGATTTTTTAAAGTCCCACACAAGAGTCCCAACTCCTCCCAAACGTCTGGAGCCAGTGAAACTATGGCATCCCCGTTGGGGGGTATGTTGTAAGTCTGTAGAGAATGATGAGGGGAAGGAGATGGGAAAAAGAAAGGTGGAAAAGTAGCTGGCTATTCAGATCTGGTCACTAAACACGACTAAAGCTATTTCAAGCAACGTTCCGATTCTGAATGGTGGTCATTCACCAGGGCGATACTGAAAGTATTTACCACTCTGGAACGTGCCGCAAATATACTATTATATTATTTTAAATGAATAACAGCAACTCACCGTATTGAGGCGATACACTTCCTAAAATTCAAACGAAATCATGCACTTCTTAAGCATGTGGAGAAAAGGTTAAAATTCCCGCTTAACGTCGGCCGCATATTTCGTTTTACGCACAAAAAAATATTCACATTCCCACATAGTCAAGATATATACATCCGTATTATTCTGATTACAATAATATGTAATCATTGTAGAAAACAATATTTACATAACCTAAATGAAATATGAAAACGGAAAAAATGACAAAAAATAAAAAGATTTCAGTCGCATCTGGGACTCGAACCCAGGACCTGTGTCTATCCGGGGCAACCGATTAACCAACTTAGATAATTAATTTATTTATAGCCATCTTCATCGATATCATATCTCAAATTCAAGATTTGTTAATATTGTTCTCCATTCACTTGTTCTACAATGATTAATTATTAATATTAAATTTTAAAATCTCAATAAAAATAATTAATAATTAAAAATTGAATAAAATAATATGACTTAAGAAATTCATTCGCTTGTGTCAATCGTGTCATGCCTCCCCGGGCATCTTCGATGTAATTTATTTGGTGCAAATATTTATCCGATAGAAGACATTCAGTTTTTCAGCCCCTGGAAGAAGCATGGAGGCAACTGTTTAATAAGAACATGGTTCAGCTTTGTAACGATGGAGTAATACAGGGATGTTTATTGTCTAGAAAGGATAAAATTAAAGATAATGATTCTGATAACTATCACACATATTTGAATGAACAGACTTTGAAATGACAAGGATGATCAATTCGCATATTTATGATACAGGAAATAAAGGCCAACCCCGATCGTTGACGATGATTAAATATTTGAACCCATTGATTTTGCAAACGCACATTGAAAGATTCCGTCGATAGCATTCTATGAAAATATAACACGCTAAAAATAGTTACCGAAAAATATTAGTATGGATGGATCGCACATAGAATAATAATTCTATGATGCCTAATTTACATGGGCCAGGGCCGATGCCATATTGTGCAATCTGTCAAATTTTAGTTTGTCACGTGTTCCCAAACCTACGAAAAATAAAACTTTTTGGATGTTTTTTAATTTCTGAAAAAATAAACGATTTTTTTATAAGAGATTTCCATGCAAGCTTCTGTATAGCATTCAAACACATGTACAATTGGCTTAAAATATTATTTGTTTTCATGCCTCTTGTAAAGACTGACCAAATCATATTAAAATCTGGTACAAATATGGGTTTTCATCTTCATTGCTCTAAGAATAAACAACTTTTAAGGAGAGTTAAAGTTTTAATAATAATTACTTATTTTAGATGTCTATGACATTTGAATCCCATTTTTCTAATAGCAAAATATGATAATGGAAACTTTTAGAAATAAAAATAGAAGTTTTGGAAAAAAGTATTTTTTTTAGTTTAATATTTGAATTACAAAAAAAATCATCACCAAAATGCGTCTTTTATGTTATTTTGCAAAGCTCAGGCATAATTATTAAAATGTTTTACGGTCCAATTCTAAAAAAACATAATTTGCCACAATCAACAATACGACAATAACGGAAAAAGGGTTCCTAAGTAGGAGATTTTGCACTTTAAACGTTTTTTAGGGCTGATGCATTATTTTTTTCTAGGGTTATTAAAAGACTCGCCAAAAAATGATTGGTTGATAAAAAGGCCAAGGTGTGTTCTACTTGCAGTATTTAATTAAATCATCTATGATATTTCTAGGACATCCAATTTCAAAACCAAATACAAATGATTTTGCATTACTTGCCATTCCATCGCCTTAATACATGAAACGAGCATTACTAAACCATACATATTAATTATTTTTGTGTTTAATTCGTAGAACTCCATTTAATTTATAAAAAATATAATGTAAATCAAATTAAATAATGTTATTATTAAATTCTGCAAGTATTTTTAGTTTTTTATTATTGTAGGACTTAATAATGACATTATTAAATTTGATTTACATTAAATTAAATATATATATATATATTAAATCAGAATTTAAGTTATAAAAATCTTCTTTATGAACACATCTCACTCCGGATTCGTAGTCGAGGATCGTAACCACTCAACCATAATACAAAGTCTGTATATGAAAGCTGAAGAAACCTTAGAGATTCCAATGTTTTTGACGGTTTGATTGCGTACCAATTTCACACATATAAATGTCAATTGCTTTCGCATAATAATAAAATAGCAAAATGTTATTGTATATCACTCGTATTATGTTACAAGTTTCGTGAGGGAACAATAAAACAAATTCGAAAAGAGAATGAAAAGCGATAAAATTAGACCCAAAAATAGAAGCGTTTCTGAAAGAGACATAACATTTCCAGTTCTATAAACGAAAACACTTTGTTCTCCGTTTCCGCTTTGAAGTTATCTGGTGAAATGAGGCAGTTAGTAAGTAGCTCCTGTAGGAGGCTGTGTGCAATAAAGCCTTAACGACATTAAAACTAGTCTACCTCGATAATTTAGGGCTGGAAGCTTGAACCTTTCCATTAGCGGGACGGATAGTATTTAGAGCTTTGCCGACTAACAAAATACCACTGAATAGATAACCCCAAGAAGTGCGATATACAATGATTTTATAGAAAACGGTTGTCGCCTATTTAAACCAAGACCTTTCGACTCCAAGTTCCCGGACAGATCGATGAATCGGAATTTCTTTTAAAGAATTAATTTAGATATTTTTAAATGTTTGATCAATTTATTGAGAAGTAAGACTAAATCGAGCTTGTTTCGAGCACACGGACACGCCCACAACACATTTCTATCGGTTTGTTTCTTCAGTGCAAAATCGATTGACGTATGTATTATTTTGTACAGTAGGACCTACTTACGTGGATAAACTGTGCGTATGAGGTATTTAAAAATTATTTAATTTATATCCATTTTCAAAAACAAAGTTGAATAGAATTTGGTTTGGTTTTTCAAGCCCAATATTATTTTACACAAATTGAATTTATACCCGCTAAGGTACTGCTAGTAGCTTGTCAGCAGTAGTTTAGTTAAAACATTATATACAAAACAATATTTTTTTTTCATATAAAGAAGAATGTCCCGGGCGGGTAGTGTGTGTTTGTTTTGTATAAAAATCTACAGTTTTATTCCTGGCTTGATGGATTTTTGCACAATTTACCTACAAAACAAGAGAAAGGTCACTGTTTACATGAGATTTCTAAAAACCACCATGCCCCTTTCCCAGCCTTAAAGCCAAATTTTGTTACTTCTTGATGAGATTTTGTACGCTTGATGTTCAAAATAAGAGGAAAATTACTGGGTAATTACTAATAGAGTAGGAGTAGGGGTAGGAGTAGGGGTAGGGGTAGGAGTAAGGGAAGGATAAGGGATTATAAAACTATACTCCAAATTATTAATAACTCCGGGCAACGCCAGGGACTTCTAACAAATAAAAATAATCGTACAAATAGTAGCGTAATAATAGAAAAAAATATATTGGTACATGCAATGTTGTGATGAAAAGATATTTTAAAAATAGTAGAACATTTTTGTTATAGTGATACATACTCCAATTGCATTACATTATATTGTGTTAAAATTACTTACATTATATTATAAAAATATCCAGAAATCGGCAAGTATTAACCAGGTTGAGAGATACATTAAAGTTGTTCAGGGCAGTATTATACTACTAAACTACAATACACATGTGTTATAGATTGATACAAACGGCATGTGTATCATAGTTTAGTAGTATACTGCCGTGAAGAAGCTACGGTGGTAGCGAAACCCGGTCGGCAAGAAGTATGAGTATATAAAAAAAATAAAGTGATATAAACAAAGTTATTGTTTTATTTTAAAATTATAATGTCACACCACAAAGTTACCGCTTCATATAAAAATATATAAGTCTTTCTCACCTATAACTTATCACTTAGACTAATATTTAATAATTAACAGTTAAGTTTTATTACTAATGGCTTACAACTAACTAATGAAGTAACTAAATAACCATCACACCGTTTCTCCGCAGGCGTAGGCAGAGAGGACGGACCGCCAAACAACTCGATCTTGGCATACACTTCTTGCTTCATTCACTTTCATACAGCGTCTCATATATTCTCTTCTGTTATTCCGACTTCTGACATGGCCCGACTCAAGTATTTGATTCGCTTGATCGTGCCATCTCTTCCTCGGACGTCCCCGGCTTATTCTTCCATTCACATTCGCGTCATATATTCTCCGAACACTCCTATCTTCGTTCATTCGCTCTACATGCCCAAACCACCTGAGCGTCCCTTTCTTGATCTTGCTCACTACGCTTATATCAGCCTTGAATTCTTTACGAATCTCAACATTTTTCACACGATCATACATAGTTTTACTACACTTTCGTCTCAGAGATCTCATTTCTAAAGCATTCAGTCTACTTTCTTCCTTCCTCTGCCAGTTCCATGCCTCACTGCCATACATCAGGGTTGGTATCAGCACTCCATTGTGGACTAAGATATCAAAATATACATGTATAATGTAAGTAAAATAAATAACAAATTGATAGGTATGTATGTATTTATATTAATATTTGCTTTACTACTCGATTTCGCCAGACTTTCTACACTTTTTTTTCATAAAGAACAATCATTTTTGACAAATCTTGAATAAACACGAGTAATTTGGCGGCTTGACACATACATGGGAGTGGCACGCAGTCCATAAAGACTGAAAAGCTGTGCATACCTTAAAAACATGTCCCGAGAACTTTTTATGGTGATGTATAATGCTGGAGTTTAATAAAAAATAAGGACGAATTGCATTAAAATGTATGTAGATAAGCAAATTTTACTCTTATTTGTCAATCTACTCACAACTATTAGAATATAATAATAAAAAACGCCCCTTTTAAGTAAATCAGAGTATTCAATATTATGTAACTACAGTCCAAAAGATTGTAGCCTATCCTTAGTTATAAATCAATGCACGCCACTGATAAATGGGTATTTCAAAGCTATATTACACCTTATGATAGAAAAAAGTTGGAAGCAAAAGATAAATCCGTTGATCAAGAAAATCAAGAAAGTTAGAGCGGTAATGGTATATTTGTGCACGTTCCAGAGTGGAAGATACTCTCAGTATCGCCCTGGTGAAAGACCACCATTCAGAATTGAAACGTTGCTTGAAATGGCTTTTAGCCGTGTTTGGTGACCAGATCTGAATATCCAGGTATTTCCCCACCTTCCTCTTCCCCTTCTCCTTCCCCCCCCAATACCTTCCGCCTCACAACATTCCCCAATTGGGGATACCATAGTCTCACTGGCTCCAGACGGTTGGGAGCAGTTGAGACTATTGTGCGGTATTCATGAAAAAAAAAAGCTGTGATGTGCCCAATGAGCACACTGTTCACGAAAACAAACAATCTGTTCTATAGTTGAAATAACAAAAAAATGATAGTTCGATTTTTACAGAATGTTGTAGCCATTAAACTATGTACGAGTATACTGAAGAATGTAGTCATGATCAAATCGAAGAAAAATAAATACTTAGACATAGATTGGCAAAAATCACTCAGAAATCTTCTCCACTTCTGAGTGATTTTTGCCAAAATTTATGCCGGTCCGAAAAGTAAGTTATTTTAAAAATAGAAATTTCCCCTTCCAAGCCCTGCGTGAAATTAAACCGCCAGGCTCTAGTGGATATATATATATATTGTATGGAGGCGCTGTCGGATATATTCATACGTAGGTCCTGTCAAAACCTTCGTGTTTGTCCCTGGGCTGAAGTAAAAAAGACGACCTTAAAAGTTTCAGATCACAAACTTTATTTTTCTGAACACTTTTCCACATAAACTCCGATACAAATATTTAAAGGGATAAGTACGACGAACGGTTTTTATCATAAAAGTATAACGTGTTTTTCAATTACATTTTTACATTTATAGCAAGTCATGAATATTAATTTTTATAGTACCTGACTGGCCTCTGTATGAGGGACAATCTTACTCAGAGGAAACTCATGCCCAGTATGAATATTGAGAAACTTAAGGACAGAGCTTTCAATGCACTGGGTCCATATTCTTTCAATGACCTACCGTTTGGTTTGAGGTTAGAAACTATTGATAATTTAAAAATCAACTTAAGTTAACACACTTCTTTTGAAAAGGCTACCTACTTTAACAAAAATCTAGAGTGTCCCCTATGGTGATTTTATTACAAAACGGTGACACATAAGTGACGATCAGTGGCGTGCATTGCTCTATGACCGAATTTAAGTTGTGTGTCGTTTTTCAAGTTCAGGAAGAATATTCTATTGAATATTTGAAAATGGCCATTGTTACATCCGGAACTACCTAAGAAACTGTGCAGTTTCAAATGTACCCTTGAGATGGACTGTATCAACTAATGTGATACAGTGTGATACGATGTGTACGGGTGATTTAATATGTAGGCCAGATTAAAGGTATAAAGGAACAAGGATAACCAATCACTTAGCAATAGATTCTATAAGAAACTACGCACAACCTTCTTCCTCGATAGTAGTTTTCTTTTCTGAGCAAAACAAGCAATCGAACTTAAACCTTCATACACCATTGTTACCATATTTCAAAACAAAAATATTGTTAAGAGAAAAGTAGGAACTGCATTAATAGCTTTAAGGTAGGAACTAGCTATATTCTCAATTCAAAACCCAATAGTCATTATATTATAACCTTCCGCTGGTTGTTGCGGTCAACTGAATAAATGAGTGTACAAGTTGCCTATATATTTGTACATACGATTTTATATTATATTATTTTTGCGGTTAGTGTTTTTGGGGTAAGCACAGCTATTTAGTAATTGGGGAATGTACGCCACTGATGCCAGTTATATTATATAGTACACATACACGAGGACGACGACGACCTCCGAACCTCCTTGGAACGGAAATCGATTTCCAAAACTTTAAATCACTTATTTCACAGATAGCATTTTTAATTGAATTACAAGTGGTATTTTTGCACTTCGTTGAAGAGTAAAATATACTCTTCGCATGGTCTAGGTGAAAAACCACTAATCGGAAACCATACGTTGCTTAAAATAGCTGAAGCTATATTTAGTGACAAGATATTAATAGAATAGGTACTTCCCAAGATAAATCCCAAGCATTCTCTTGTCCTTCCCCCCACTTCTTACAGTCACGCGGCTCGTAACATATGAGTTTGCTAGAGTGTCAGGATTGAAAATTCAACATTATTGATGATGCTGTAACAGAAAACGATATTTATTTATTTTTTAAATCGATTTTTTGTATGAAGATCTTTTAGCAAACCGATGCAGCTCATCGCCAAACTGAAAATTCAAGAAAATTTTCATACAAAAAAACGAATGTTCGAAAAAAAAAACACACAATTTTTTTTTTTTTTTTTCATATGAAGCGGTAACTTGGTGATGTGACATTATAATTAAAAAAATAAAACAATCACTTTTATTTATACTTTAGCTTGTAGCTTCTTCAGGGAAGTATAAAACTAAACTATGAACTAAGATGCACATGTGTTATAGATTGATACAAACAGGTTAGTGAAGGGCCAAGGGTCAGGAGATCAGCAGGCACCCGCTGACCGGGAAGGGAATGTACTTTGTTTATTGGGAATAATTTAAAGATTGGACTTTTATTTAAATTTATTTGATTATTTATGAGTCTACTATTAGTGTTTTTGGCTTTCCTTATTTCTACTGCTTCTAAGTTATCTAGTTTAATTATGGATAGTTCTAGTACATTCCCTTCCCGGTCAGCAGGTACCTGCTAATCTCCCACCCTTGGCCCTTCACTAGCCTGTTTGTATCAATCTATAACACATGTGCATCTTAGTTCATAGTTTAGTTGTATACTGCCCTGAAGAAGGTACGGTAGTAGCGAAACCCGGTCGGCTAAAGTATAAATAAAAGTGATGTAAAACAAAGTTATTGTTTTATTTTTTAAAAAACATTAATTTACTTCATTCTTAGAACTCAAAAGTCATGAGCCGCCAGTGTTTCCAGTATCACAAAAGTCTCTGAAATAGGAATGCCATAGAATAAGTACGAATGCAAATCAGATCGTTAAAAATACGTAGCTACGTAAAATTATTTATAAAAAACACTATAGTTATGACGATACGAAACATATACTTTTGTAAGAGCCATCAATCCTTCTCAAACAAGATCAGATCACTCTGACTGTATTCATAAATGTTGAGGGTTTATTTTTAGGGATTTGAACTCTGGTCTCCCCAAAACAATGTAAAACATTTAGGTAGGAAGGTGCTTTGTCGTTGTGAAACGGGGTTGCGGTAGGGTTTAGAGTTTAGAACGACACGAGGCTGACATTTAAGCCGACTTCAAAGCCAGAGAAATATTTTCTTTTTACACAATTTAATATACAATTTTCAAGTATGCATGTATGTTTCATTATTACGCATTATCTTAGACCTGAGATGAGATACGGCGCTGAATTAACGATAATATAATGTAGTTTTTTAACAGTTACAATATGGTATACTTAAAATTTACCTCCGAGGTGACCGGCGGGAGCAAAAGGTTAATTTTTTGTAAAAAAAAAAAAACTAAACGTACTGGGAACAAAAATGGAACAATGTCCGACTTCAGTTGCAAAATGATCAAATTTCGAGCTCAGTGTTACGAGTTCGAAAATAGTATTTTGTTTTGTTCTACGCCGTCAATAGATGTATAATTGTTTTGTGGCATCATTATTAATAAAATTCATATGAAATACATAGTTTACACAACTGTTTAATATAAAAATATCAACATGTTTCGGAAGCGAAGTAAAAAGTGAATTAATCATTAGTGCACTACGTGATGAGGGAAGCCTTGCTTCCGAAACATATTGATATTTATATATTAAACAATGGTGAGAACGAAAGATTTCATGTTAATTTTATTAATATGTCCATAGTTTAATTTTATAAGAACAATAATTGCGGAAGACTTATGAATATTTGGAGCAAGTGGATGAGTTCGTGTATTTGGGAAGTATGTTTACGAAATATGTAAAAGCTGATAAGGATATTGGATGAGTGGTGGGTCAAAGGGGTAGGGGTAGGATTGTTGTAGGGGTAGAGGTAGAGGTAGTAAAAACAGTATTGGTTCTTAACAATCATATTATTTACACTTTAATTTACACCCAGTTTAGAATTCCCAACTTCATGACGTTGCTCCGAACCATTCATAACCCCGAGCAAGGCCGGGTACACGTTAGCGAGTATAATATAATATATTAGCAACGCGTTGGTTCGTCAGTAATGTAAAAGGTGACAGGCAAGAGGCTCCAGTTAAAAATAGCCGCCACAATAACAGCCAAGTGACAGGTTCTTTCAAAATTTATGAATGAACCAAAAAAGTATCACAGGAAATCTCAAGAAATGTGATGCTTCCATAATTTCGATTTTATTACCAAAGCGTCTTTTTTTGTAAAATTTGGAAAAATTCTGATAACCGTTCTGCTTGACAGCTGATTAAACAACACCAAATTTAACCAAAAGCCGGCGGGACGAGAACGTGATGGGGGTTCAAAAAAATAGGCCTAAATAATACTGCTTAAAACGAAAATTAGACACACATATTCAATGAGCGCAAACATACCAGACTCTTTTTTTATTTGATGTATTTTTTTTAAAGTTTTTTTTTCATATTTAAAATAATTCTCAAAGTTATGAATTTTTCCCTTCATAACGGCCGGAATCGGGCGGGGGGGGAGTGCGTGCCGTCACACGGTTTGAATTTACACAGAAGGAATTTAGGCGCAAACATCCGTGTGACGTCAGAAACAGCAGATCAAATGATGCCAACCAAACAGGGCGTTTGATGGTGTTTTATTAGTTTTTATTAACGATTTATAAATCCTATGTAACAAAATATTACAAAATTTATATATTCAGAATTGGCGATTGGTTATCTATATGAATATGTACATTTTTAAGCCACAATATTTTTCACTGCAATTCCTTAGCTTTTAGTTTATTAGGGTTGAAAGTTTGAAATTAACTAATTAACCATCATGCCATTTTATGTAGGCAGATATGATAGACTGCCATACAAGTCTTGGAATAATCGTATTTTTTTAATACGTTTTGATTTTTTTTTATAGTACGTTTGTCGTAGGGTATGGACAGCCTTTCAGCATTTATGAACTGCACGTCACTGCCTCATACATACTCCTGTGTCAGAATTTGGCAATCACGATCTGGGAACAGTTTCCACGTGACTGGTCGTGGTAATAACGTAAGGCATGTCTAAAAATAGTGCGGCGTTATTGAATAAGGCCCCGCGTAATATTTAAAGGCCATAAAGAGACAAAAACGCAAATCTCGTGAACTATGGACGTATTTTCTCCATAAAACAGATCCGGAAATCATGTATGCCGCGGAGCAGAAGGGTTCTAAAAAATATTAAGAGTCGTTTTATTTTTTGTGTATTGTTGTATTTCCCCCTTTTTACCATTATATCAAGAGTTGCGGTTTTGCTTCACTCTGTGAAATTACAAAATAATGATCTCCAGTGAAAAACTAAAAAGCTTAAGAACATTTTCATACAGATCAGTGATGCACAACCTTTTTAGCCGGAGTGCCAATTTATCCATTGTCAACATTTTCGTGGGGCGCTGGGGGTAGGGCACCTACAGCTTGAAATGATTAACTTTGCCGTAGGTGGCACCGCTAGTAGAATTTTTTTTTAAGATTATCGTACAAATGTTCCAACTGTCCGGAGCCAGCAGGTATCTATCTAAAATCGCATTTCAATGCCATAACAATTTTTTTTTTTAAATGGATTATTTTGTATGTCAGGGTAGTTAAATAAGATTATGTGGGGTAAACTTATTGTATTTTGTAAAACGGTCACCATTTAATAAGGCAATCATAGATTACGATAAATAACCTAATTTACAATACAATAAATTACCTAACGCGATTAAAAATGCAAGCCAATCTGAAAGATCTCAAAGAAAGATGCTTAAATTATATTATTTGAAAGAATACCTAAACGATTGATGCTGTCATCTGTTTCTAAAATAAGTATAATTATATAATATACCAGTAATGTGTCTTTATAACAAATGCTAATTATGTAATGTGAATGCTAATTATGCATTTTAAATGTTAAGTTTTGTAAAATATCTGCATGTGATTTAACTCTTGGGAATACAATACATGTAAATGCACTGTACACTTTAAATACATATTTTCTAAAAGAACGAAAAAAGCCGAAAAAAATTTCACCTCCAATGTCAAACCAAAAAATTCTTTCGATATTTATATTGTAGAAATTTTAAAGAACATGTATACAGATGCTTGTAATTTTGGGAGACCAAATAAAAAAAATTGAAGATAGATGAGTTTGCCATGATGCCATTGATATCATCACGATAGATACCCTTTCGGATTTTTATAAAACAGAACTGAAACCGTTCAATATTTTGATCATGACATGGGGAAATTCGAACGATTACTATTAAATAAGAAATATAAAAAAAACACGATACAAAAAATCTAGGCCAAAGGCAAATTAATAAAATGCTGTCGATTTAGACTTATTTTGTTAAGCAAGTGGGTCGCACAAAAAGGGATACGGGCCGCGCGTAGCGATCTTGCGGACCGCGGGTTGTGCTTCACTGATATATACGGGGGATCAACAACTGCTGAATCCGAATATATTAGTTTTATTATATATAATAACCTATAAATAGAATTAACAAATCGTTATTTTCAAAAGTTTAAAACCATAAGAATTGGGTCGCGTGCATAATAATTCGGGAATTTTACTGATGTCGCGCTGCGTGAACTCGCACACGGGCCATCACTGCTGCATACAAATTAATTCAAAAGTTTTTTTAAATTCTTCCATAAATTACTTATTTTGGGAGATGTTGATTTCACTTACTGTTAACGACAAAACTATGCAAGTATGACGTCATGCGTACCCTGCCAGATTAAGATCGTTTTGGTGGGCTTTTAAAAATTCAATTTCTATGAAAAAGACATAAAAAAATACTGGTATTAAAGTGAAATTCATTAAAAGAAATTTCGAAAAATTGACTGGAGTTCATAATTATGAAATCATAAAGAGAAGTCAAAATTAGACTGTCTTTTTTTTGTTCAAGTCTGCATGCATTTTTACATAGAATATACAGTAAGTGGCAACCATTTCTTGAAATAGATTTATCTAAAAGATACTAAAACTTAAAAAGGGACTAAAACTGAGTAACCAGTTTATTTTAATTTTTATCTACCTCTACTCCTTTAATTCTGCTGATTTTTTTTGTTCACAAACTTCCGAATTCGGAAACAATTTTTTTTAATTTTCAATTATTTTATTGAAGTTAAAAAACCTAATTGTATTATTTAATTATTGAAGATTTAAAATAACAGAAAATAAAAATATGTCAGTCGCATCTAGGATTCTTGTTTCATTTAGATTACGTTAATATTATCTTCTTCAATGATTACAAATTTATTTCTTTATAATACGAAATTTTTAATTTAGGTTTTAATGCCGGTGTATAATAATAAAAAAAACTACTCCCTGAAAATCAAAAAAAATAAATTAGATAACGTCTTATCTTTAATTTAACAAATTTGAAAAACGTTTAAAAAATTTTAATTTTATCGCAGTGGGTGTTTTATCTTCACTAAAAAACCCGGATTTCAGGGAAACAAATTTTTAGGATTTATAGTAATATTTTAAGCGAGATAAGATATTTCACGAAACCGACAGCAGCTGTTAAAAAGGAAAGCTATTTTATCGCGAATTTAGTTTTCATAATTCCCGAGAATTTTTCATGAAAAGCGTATAATCTGATAAATAATGGATTCTCAACTCTTCCTGTACAACATTATTTTGTACGTACTAGCGAGTTTTCGATTTAATCATTATATTAGTATTGAATCCCTTTATTTCAAAATCTTTTAAAATTGTTATAAATTCTACAATAAAAAGTATCGTATGATTAAAAAAACGTTTATTTACAAACACATATTTTTTTTGGAAACAAATAAAATAAAAACGGCCCCGAGTTCTGTTCACGAAAACCTGACAATATTTTTAAAATTTCCTTAAAATCGAATAATGTTTCTTATGCAATTCAATATGCCTGTGCCTGGTCAAGAACCCGACGCATTTTTCAATTCAGCTACTAAAAAACTAACTACTTTTACGATATGACTGTGAAAAACTGTTAAATTCATCGTCTTTATCCGAAATAAGTAGTAGAAAAATGGCTGCCTCTTTTATTTCTATCAGTGGCAATTCTTAAAGTGGTAAAATCATTACAAATGACTTCCACCAAGATTTTCCAATCGATTGTCATTTCCTTCCTTCATGATTTATGTAAACTTGTTTCCACTGTTATTGATACTGAGGATTTGAACTCACCGATTTAAATTAATCGTACGTTCCGATTCAAATAAATCGAATGTTACATTTCAAATGAGTCGGTCGACAGCGGCAATCGTTTATTACGTGACATCAAAAAAGTATGGTTATCGGAGGAGAGACAAATAGATTTTGGCCCTTTTCTGTACAGAGGAGAAGGGGTGGGCTTTTAACCCATACAATTTAACGTTTATCGTTGAATGAATCGATTAAATACATGAATCGAATCTATCCAATTGAATGCGGTGGATTGCATGACACTAGCTCCCAACATTCAAGTACCAATTTTTTCAAAATTAAATAAAAAATTTTCAACGGAAACCTAAAACAGAAAAAAAATCATATCTATTTCATGTAGGTATGTTTGACGGCCTCCATGGTCGAGGGGTAAGGCTCTCAACTTCGAATCCGAAGGTCGCGGGTTCAAACCCCGGCGTGCGCAAGTAAATTTTATTTAATTAACTTGCGCTGTTTCACAATTAATTAATTTAAAAATAATATATAGTATATTTGCTCACGTTCCAGAGTGGAAGATACTCTCAGTATCGCCTTGTGTAAATCCACCATTCAGAATTGAAACATTGCTTGAAATGGCTTTTAGCCGTGTTTGGTTACCAGATCTGAATAGCCAGGTATTTCCCCTCCTTCCTCTTCCCCTTCTCCTTCCCCTCCCCAAAACCTTGAGCCTCACAACATTCCCCAATTGGGAATGCTATAGTCTCACTGGCTCTAGACGGTTGGGAGCAGTTGAGACTCTTGTGCGGTATTCATGTAAAAAAAAGGTATCAATAAATGAGTTATGTATGATTTTTTTCCGAGAAATTATACCTTTCATAAAAAAAAAATTGAAAAAACATACGTCCCTTCCATTTGATTTGCCCTCGCGACCAGAAAAAAATGAACACAACTTCATAGATTAAGTACGTATCATTAATAACTGATCATGACGTGTGAAAACATACTTAACAACGTTGATTATGTGTTGCTATTAACAGAAATATCTGATCTGGCTGTGCAAAAAACGTTTAACAGCATTGATTAGGTGTAACTGATAAATGACGTGGAAGTGTAAAAACACACTAAACCTCACCGATTACTTATACTCGTGGCTAATATCTGGTCAGGTATTTGTAACATTGACCTGGAAATACAAAACACGCGCCACTTTGTCGTTTAGGTATGAGATATATTAGGTATTTAATCATTGAAGAAGATAATGTCAACAAATCTCAATGAAACGTGAAACAAAGATAGAGAAAATAAAACGGAAATGATCGCAACTGGGACTCGAACCTCTAGTATTACCGGGACTGGCGTTTCTACCAATTATTTTTATCGATCTCATATTTAAGAATTATCAATATTATCCTCAATTATATTCTATATTTTTGGCTGCTATCTTTTTGTATGATTGCAAAGTTCCACCCGAATGTATTTGTAACCTAGATAGTATCTCGAATATACCTATTCGATTTTTATTTATATGGGACATCTATTTTATTTTAGTCTAGAATGAATAATCGATTTATTGAATCTTGCGAACCGCATTGTAAAATTTAATCATTGAAGATGATAATATTAACAAATCTCAATGAGACATGTCTTTTTTCTGTGTCATGTTTCATTGAGATTTGTTAATATTATCTTCTTCAATGATTAAATATTACAATAAGGTTTATAAGATTGAATAAGTTATTTCAATAAATTCTATATATTAGATAAGCCTGGAAAAGTAAAAATACCACAAATTTATTTTAAAAAATATACAGCACGGTTTTTTGAGACATGTCTTTTTTCCGTGTCATGTTTCATTGAGATTTGTTAATATTATCTTCGTCAATGATTAAATATTACGATGACGTTTATAAGCTTGAATAAGTTATTCCAATAAATTGTATATATTAGATATGCCTGGAAAAGTAAAAAACACTTAACATCACTGATTACGTATAACTAATAACAATAACTGACCTGGACGTGGTAGGGCGCCACCTTCTCCTCTCCCTTGATCTCGACGTTGATGTGTAACCGAATAGCTCCAGAAACGGCTGACTTGTCCGTTCTCTTCTCTAGGTTGTACCACACGTCCATCTCACCCGACAGAGTGCGGACCTGGGGAAACATAAAAGGACATGTAAAAAATAACCGAAGGAAATAGCCGCATTCAGCGATTTTTGCGGGGTTGAAAATAGAAGTAAAATCTAGCTGGAATTCCGAGATAACGAACAAAGTTTTCAGAATGGTTTTATTCACGTGGAAAGAGTCTAGGTTCTAATTACTGGGTAATTCCTATTAGAATGGCTTGACTTCATTATGTTACGTTCGTGACTTTATTAAAAAAAAGGAGTTATTTTGATTTTCATACTTAAAATAAATTTATTTAAAAAAATATACAGTACCGTTTTGTTTTGGTATCTACTTAAAAAGATGTTATAAAAAAATAATTGACTTTATAAACTAAAGAAAAATAATGAATTTATACAAAATTAGCACCGGTTAAACGGTGGATTCAAAGGTTGCCATTCAAATAGTTGAATGATTTAGGCCGGTCGTCTGATTTAGATTTTCATATCCCATTGTCTCAACGTTAACAATGTTTTATATTGCATATAGAGCAATATTTAACAACCAAGCATTTTATTGCTTAGTTATTCCTCTAACGCGAAAATATTGCCATATTTACTAATTATTGAAAAATATATAACTACCTATCACCAAGGTTATTGTAGAATACAATTTCACCTATCACCATTAATAAATCATTACTGGCCAGTAAACCAGTACAACAAAATTCACTCTTGTGTTTACCGCGAAAATCGAATGAAAAATGCAATTATTATTTTTATTTGAAAACGTACAGAATTAAGTGACTTTGTTTTCCACTCATAAAACGCGGCAAAATCGTGTCAATTCGCCAACAGACAAAACGCAATCTCTGTTTTGTTTTGACGACAGTTTGTCACGTGATGTTGTTACAATGTACTCGTTAATAAATAATGTGTGGTGAGTGGTACATAGTGTTGTAAAATGAAACGACAAATCGTATGAATAAATAACATTAAACTCGTTCGTTTTATTTAGCGAAACGATCTGTAAAAATCGATTCCATTTGGAACATGACGAATTTTTATCTTTGTGTCGAAAAGAAACCAAAAGAAAAAAGCGATTTATTTTTGATGCAGTATGTACCAAACCGATTGTAGAAATATACATTATAGACGGAAATACAACGTCACCGCAGTGTATTTATGTAGTAAGGCGTATTTTAAACAAAAGTCTTTATGTGATTCATAGTCAATATCAGGAAAGATAGGAGTTTTTTGACAATAGCTGGTTTCATTGTGTGTTAGGCAGGCTGCTGTGTTGTAACCCCTTTGGCTTATTCTTCCGTTTCGTAAGCCTTGCTCTACCAATTGCTGGGTATAAAAAGACCTTTTATATTATACTGAATCCCAATGGCAGAAGATAAAAGTCACCCACAATAATGCATATCGCCAACTATTCCGTCTACTAAGATACTGCAGCGCTACAGAAATGTTTCTGGAAGGACGAGTGCACTCTTTCAGGGCACCTCGCCACCGCATGGGAAGCCTATGGTGCAGAGTACGCCAATCCAATAATACCATCATTATTGCTACGGCTACATGGATGGAGTCTCCCTTGATGGCCCATTGGAGATGGGAAACCATCAAATATCCAACATAAACTTATTCATTTTTCTTTTCTCTCTTGTGTGAATGCACTTATTTTGCGTATTTTACTGAGTAATCTTTTTCTATGTTTTTCTTTTATTTTTTTCTTCCTCTTATTTTAGGTACCTATTGTTATTTTTTTGTTTGTATTATTATCACTTACGGAATGTGTTGCAATGCACTACCCCTGCGCATACCTTCTGTAATAAAGAACTATTATTATATTTTCTTCAAACGATTGGTAACTTTGTGGCGTCATTATAATACTATTTTGAATAAGTCGGGGGTATATAGATTGGTTTGTAATGATTGCAACTATTTTTATATAGGAAAGACTTCTAGAAATTTCAGTATTAGAGTTAAGGAACACCTAAGGTGTTCAATGACAACTAACAACTATTCTGAATTTGCAAATCATATTTCAGAAACCAATCATTCGTTCGATATAAATAAAGGTTCAAAATTTTTACATACAAATACAACCGGCTTACAATTAGATAAATTCGAAATTTTAGAAATAAGAAAAAGTATTAATAGCGAATTAATTTTAATAAACAATCAAATATATTTTTTTAAATTATTTTATACTAATATTATTAATAATAACAATAATTTATTTTTTAATTTCTATTATAAATTTGTTATTCAAACTTTTATAATTATTTTTTATTAGCATCTTTGATTAATTACTTACCTACTTTAATAAATTTTTTGTCATGTTTATAATTTGTATATTCTTAAATTATTGTTCTGAATTTTATCATTTGTCTATACTTGAAATTATTTTTTAGTATTCATATATTCCCGACGATGACAGCATTGCTGTCGAAACATGTAGAGATATTTATTTGTTTTAATAAAAGTGGTGTAAACAAAGTACATTTTTAATTATTTAACTATTATTATTATTATTATATTATTTTCAATTGCATCCCGTTTTCAGCTAGAACTTGTCATTTTAGCCCTCCTAGTAAGCTCAAATATGGATACAATATGTAACCAGTATATAAACTAATGCAGTATTCCAGTTTAGAGGCTACAGGAGCATTAAAAAATTAAGTTCCTTATTACGTTTTTAAAGAATTTAATGAAATCTATCAAATTTTGACTGGGTCATATATAATTCACTTAATTTATTTATATGAATTAAATTCATAATAAACTGTCACTTAATTTAAGTTCACCAATTAAGATAAAATCACTTTGTAGCATCATTTAAAATTAAATGATAAAGAGTTATTTTGTGTAAACTACTACTGAAAAAGTAAATATTAACATGTTTCGAAACCAATGGTTCCTTCCTCAGGAGACGAATTGTACTTTTCATTATTTATTAATTAGTGATTTATATAAAATAACTCTTAATCATTTAATTGATCAATTTTATATTACGCCGATGAACTACGAATATCGATAAGAATAAAAGTCATTCGAGTAAATATTACAAATAACGATGAAAAGAAAATATCTATGAATACCTTATTAAAATATAATATTCATATATGCTAGGGAGAGCGTAATATTCAGAAGTTCGAATAGACAAGTTTACAACAGACCAAATTTTCACAAAATAATGAGAAGAAACTTGTGGTAGGTTCAAATACCCTAATACAAAGCCTGTCATTGAATTGGTTCATTTTCACGGTGAATTGGAGCCTGTTTGAAACTTTACACTTTAGTTAAGTTAGGTTAGGTTACGCTTAGAATAACCGCTCTTGTTCAACTAACGTTTTAGGAATTCTCTCTCATTGTCTTCTTCACTAAATAATATTTAATAATTATTGAAAAACTAATATAATAAAGTATGTATCGTGTCCTGAAGTTAAACTAAAGGCGAATTCAATAGATAATACGTGCCCAATTATCTCAGTGTTGGCTAAACAATGCTGACATTACCAGGCGACATGATCGTATCAAGTTTGAGTACAACACAAGATGCTAAGGTGCTGGTCGTACGGACTACGGATGGCGAATCCGGAGCCGTTTCAGAAAATCGGGTTTTACGGATTTCTTGTAACTCAAAATCCAATTTTTGAAAAAAAAAAAACATAGCAAATTTCAATGACCGAAAATAATAAAAAAATGAAGAAAAAAAAGCTTTCTTCCGATATATCAGAACATATTTAGTGGGTAACATATTGTGGGTGCCACATGAAATAAAAAAAAGTATATATATATATATTTAGTTTCAAGTAAAACGATATTTCGTCATATTTTCTTCATTAAACACTGTTATATTTCTAATTTACTTTTTTTAAAGAAAGACAAACATTCCCAGTTTACGAATAACTTGACAATATTTGAAAATCCCCTGCTACTATCACAGTAAGTGGAAGATGTTGCTTGTGTCGTGATGGAGGACTTAGTCAGACGAGGAATCAAACTCACGACACCTGGGTGGGACGTAGATATGATGCCAACTCTGACCAACTGACCGGTCAAATGTTTAACACTTCTCTACTTTTCTGGCTAAATTAGTAAGCTCACTTCTTTGTAATAAATATTGCACAATGTGAACATTTGGTTATTGGGTTAACCTTATTATTACTAATGTACTTGTTTCCTTGTTTGTTAATTTTAAGTTTTGAAAAACAAGCTTCCGTTTGACAAACTACAAAAAAGTATGCAATTTTTAATTATTAATTATTTTTATTGAGATTAAAAAACCTCATTGTAATATTTAATCATTGAAGAAAATATTATTAACAAATCCTAAATGAAAGACGAAACCGGGAAAAAAAGAAAAGAAAATAAAAAGATTTCAGTCTCATTTGGGACACGAACCCAGGTCCTCTGCCTATCCGGGATTTTTAGTTTTTATTATTGCGACAGCTGTATCGGCGTTCAAGGCCATTTTCAAACTGCGGTTAATCCACATTGTGACGACTTATTTATATAATTTAATTATCATTTAAATACGAGGAAACACATTATTAATGTAAAAACCTCACAGAATAGAGAATTTGAATTATTTTCTAACTTAATCGGTTTTGCCGATAATAAATCATTATTTTTAAAAACCCGTCCAAATTGGATTGGGGTGAGAGTGAATACAATCATATAAATAAGTCGTGACAATGTGGATTAACCGCAGTTTGAAAATGGCCTCGAACGCCGAAACAGCCGTCACAATAATAAAAACTAAAAATACTTGCAGAACTTAATGATAACATTATTAAATTTGATTTTCATAATTTTTGAAAAAAATGAATGGAGTTCTACGAATTAAACGCAAAAACCATTAGTAAGTTCTTTTTTATTATTTTTTATTTGTTATTTTTTTATGGCCGGTGGAAGTGAATCATATAGCTCGATGGAGAGATATTCACAATCCCTTTGTCCAAAGCAGTTTTAAGTTTAGGAATATTCATAATGTCATTTTGGTTCGCTCTCGTGGGGTTAAAATTAAATTTCTTCGATTTTTTTGAACTTTCGAAATGTTTGATTAAAACATTCTTAGCAGAGATCTTTCGGATGTTAGGTACCGCAACAGATTTGAAAATTTCTTTTGTTGGCCTTCTAATGGGGAATATTTTGATGAGAAACAATTTTCTTAAATTAAATTTACATAGTTGATACCTATGGTATGTTTCCTTGTAATGTCTTATTCACACACATTATGTAGTTCTTTAAGCAAAAAAAAAAAAAATTACAACGTAGGTAAATGAAATTGAACGCAATACCACACGTGCAGCTCATTAAAATGAGAAGATTATATACGGTGGGAACGAAATGCTATATAGATAGGTCACTTTTGCCATTCCGCACAGTTTTTAATTGGAGTTTCATAAGAGATTAAGTTCAGCCAGAGTTCAGGCAGAATTCAGGTTAGGGATGGAAAGAGAGTTTCTTAAAAGTTTTTATCCGGGATTAATGGTAACTTGAGTTAGGTTCACAAGATTTTTCTTTAATATTTCATTTTTTGGTTTGAATGTAAAAAAAATTGGAGAAATGAAATTTTTTTTCTGTGATTTTTTTCTGTTACGGTATCGTATTCAGAGTGGTAGATACTCTTAATATCGCCACGGGGAAAAACCACCATACGGAATCGAAATGTTGCTTTAAATGGCAACAGCCGTGTTTGCTTATATTAGAATAACTAGGTACTTAACAACTTTCCACTATCTCATGTCGTTCCCTTTTCTCTTTCGCCTAACAACATATCTAGATTTGGGATGCCATAGTTCCATTTACTCGATGCAGTTAGGCCTCTTGTGTGGTATTCAAGTAATAAATAAAACGTATTTTACTTTACGCCTTGCATTGCTCAAAGTTTCGATATTACGTGTATAATAGTTGTATAGGCAAATTTTGCAAGATAGTTCGAGACTAATTAAAGATTTTGGACACACAAACGTCCTCAATATTATGCACATACACAGGGTAAACATCAATTGGCATATTAGAAAATAATACACAGATAATGTTGAGTAATTTGTGCTACGGTCAATAAGTTTCTTTTTATAAAAAGAGGAGCACATAAATAACACATAATCGTTTATTATTACTTTGCATAACAGTTGCCCCTCAAATGAATTAACACGATTTTAGGGGTTAACAGCATTCACGCTTAAAACTGTCATAAATCAAATTAGATTAATCTTGAAATATAAACAAAAATTTTGCGGCTATACAAATTGATAACAGAAACGTTAAATAATGTGAAAAGTCCAAGTTATTAGTAATTGACCATTAGAGCTTAACCAATTTTAAAAAAAAATCTGTATAATTGTGTGGTATTTATGATAAATCATTCATATTTACAAATTTCTCTCAGCTCTTGACCGATACGATGTGATGAGATTACTGTTAAATCCGAAACTGTAACACTCTTACGTTTAGGGTAAATACTTAATTCAAACATCGTTTATGTATGACAAAGACGGACAGTTAAAAGATATGTCTGTTGAACTCGTTGGATGTGCGCCCGTTTTTAAATGCGTTCGTAAATTTTCGGGAAACAATATAATCATATCTATTTCCATTGTTTAATTGCATGCTTGTCAAATATTTGTAATGTCATTGATTGTTTCCCGATTACAATTATCGTATTATGTATAATATTAAGTAATTTGCATGTATTTACACAAATGAAATGTTACTGGTATTTACCGTGTTTCTTTTACTGGTGTTTGCCGTGTAATGGATACACTTTTCATCATACAAGAGGAAATTTTGGCACTTATTTGTGCAATTTGGTTAGAGACAGCAGGCGACCTCACGCGACGCATAACAGTTTAATACTGGTTTAATATTAAATCAAAGCACGGCAATTACCGTTTATTTTATTTGCCACTTTGTGAGCTCTATAAGATGTCTACTGTTTATAATATCATTGATCACAATACACTTTCTTGAATAGTTTATGCTTTTAATGTACGCTTGATAATAATTTATTCGGTAAGAGACTCGTTTTTAGGTGAGTTTTTTTTCTTCTTTAAACCCAAATTAAGAACCTAAGAACCGATTTTACAAATAATTAACATACTGTATTATATATAAAATAGGTTATTAAGTTCTTAGTTTGGGTTTAAAGGAGAATTTTTTTTTTTATTAAAATCCTTCAAAAAACTTCAAACTTTCGTAAGCTGTAAATGTACGAGTATGTAAACGCATTATTTTGCCTCCGAAGTAAATAGCTGTTCCGGGTTATAATTCACTTGAAAATAAGTGTTATTTCAATAATCTATGCGTCTCAATTATAAGACTTTACTTACGTATTCAGAGCGCGGTGGGTATCTCGAGGTAATTACCACGTAACTACAAATGCAAGAGGAAAATTTCCATAACAACGAACAACACCAATCAGCTTTAACGACAATCCCTTTCTTTCTCTTCTTGCTCAAAATCTCAAATTTATACTTTCTTCTGTTCCACTTTTCAAATAATTTCAAACTAAGTGACGGTTAGGAAAGGTAGAAACCAAGAAGCAACCATATTCTCAATTCAAAATCCAGCATTTACTGTAATCATTACTTTTATCAATACATTTCTAGGATACGATTTTTTCTCACGGAGTTATGACAGAGTAAAAGTAAGCGAGATATATATGATTGATGAACTTCAAACGATAAAAAAAAGTTATATTCACCTCAATGATAGTTTGTCCCAAGAAGTCGTCCGACTCCCTGGTGAGTTTTTGCCTCAATTTAGACTTGAGGTCGTTATCTTCATCCCAGACTCGGACCTTGATACGATCTGAAGAGTTGTGGCATTCACTGCAAAAAAAACAACATATATTAGTACATTTCACAAATAAAGTTTTCATACACGACAACAATATTCACGATCAAATAAATAAAATATTAAACCTTTAAAATACCGGCTTATCGAGAAAACCTATAGATTTGTTGTTACTAGGTTCAATTAAATCTTGCTCAATGAAAGTTAAGAGAACATATGAAGAGGAAATCTTAAAACAAAATCGATTATCCGGAACTATATTTTCTAAGGACTGTAGCGTATAAATGATACGACGGCTAATGTTCTCTCATCTCAAGATTCGTGGGTGAGAATGATGGTGAAGCACAGGGAAGTGGGATGTATTGATTGATACAGTAAATAAAAACCTTGTAAAAGGAAAGAACATAAATTTAATGATTCTATAACCACGTCTATCATGGTTTAGCAAAGAAAAGAGTAAAGAGAAGGATTGATCCCAACACGAAAAGGTTCAAACAATAATTGATGGCTCTCATGGTCCGACTCCTCTCCTCAGCATCATGGAAGGCCTCTCCAGTTCCAGATGCTCACCGATCGTAGTAATCTCCAAAAAGAAGTCTAGGACGACTCTTCTGAAGCGCCATCCGCCATAGCCTCTTCCGTGGGGTCCAGACAATGGAATATGCAGATGCTACCTTATGTCCTTTTTGGTCCGCTCATCACTTCTTCCGAGATTTTCACCACAGCAACAGGCACGCGCGGTTTGGCTTCATCGCCTCACAATCCGGCCATCGATCAATCAATAAAACAAAAAACACACCCACTTCGGGCAAATTTTGTAGACGCCCTCCGACGTCAAACAAAATAGAAAATCAAATACATAATCTCTCCCAAAAAACACACGTCGATCACGACCGCTCCAGTCAGGTTATGTCGCCCGCCATGTTGAGTTGCTCCCTTCCGTCCGCCGTCTCCCATAGACATCCTCTCACCAATCTCTTCCGTAGACAATTATCCCAATCATAGACTCGGGGTCAGTATTTACGTTACAATTCCCCGCTTCCCCGTAAAAATTTTATGCCGCGAAGTGAAGTAAAATTTGACCTAACCTTCCTCTCTACTCTTTTCAATTACAGAAAAAACTGAAAACAAAGAAAACAAGTAACAACCAATATAAAACAAAAGTCAAAATTGACAAACAAAATGGTATATCTTAGTATGACAATACACAAAAAAATCAAGTTGTGATACATTGGTGGTTAAGCATAACCGAAAAGCAAGGAAACACTTCATACTTATAATCCTCAACCAACTTATAAAATAAATAAAAATAAACAAGTTACATGAACCAAACACTTCCTCACTTTATGAGAGTCAATTTCTCTAGGTTAACACTTGTGAGGTTTGGAGAACTCAAGCTCCCACTTCAAAATTTTCAAAAAATTATTTTTATTATTAATAATACCCTACTTAACCAATCCTCTCTTCCTCTTAACAAAAAAAAATTACAATTACCATGCAGTTTCAACAGGGTTTTTTTTTTTTTTTTTTTTTTATATATGTATCTAAAGAATTAGACACAGTATACCAATATCCATTGGATAGTTTGCGTATTCACCTCCAAAAATTTTCCTCGTCGTATAGTTATAGAACTATTTGGTTGTCATTTAGCCATTGCTAAATAGTATAAAGATGAGGGTTTACATGTTACAATACCTATCTATTCGTGTGGTTTCAAACAAGTACATTTGTCAATATCTATATATAAACTTGCAAAGTACAATTTCTCTCGAAATTTTACATCTTCCTATCTTTTCAAATTGGTGCTCGATTTTTTTTTTAATCAAAAATCGACACTGGTTACACAAAAATACTTGATAAATTTACGCTGGTGTTAGCAGTGTAAAAATAGTATATATTTACTAAACCTATTGGACAAATCAACTTAAAAAATACTTATCAACATATTATAAACAGTGGTATTACTAGATCTAAACTATCTCCTAATCATCTTCTCCTGTTCAAGGAGGCAGAAGATGTTTACTCCAAATTGGTAAATATTTGTTTGTTGTGTGCATGCATTAGCAGTACTACACTTGATACTTAATACTAATATTATTACAAAAAAATCATACTTTCTAAATGTCTATACTATATTCTTTAAGGAAAGAGATACCAACTTACTTTATACATAATTATAAACTTAGAATATACATTAAACATTATAGTTACTAATTAACAATTAAAACTATTTTATTATCTGTGTGAAAGAAAGTAGCTCAAAATCTCCCAGACAGAATATACTAACTATCCTTTTCGAGTGTGTCGTAGTAATCTCCAAAAATTCTAATTTAACTTTTACTCCGGTGCACTCCAAAAGCATAATTTTACCTACGGCTAAACAAATTAAATACAAAGAATACCTACTATAAATATATACATATTGTCAGGTAACACACCATCAGACCGGTCACCGATTTAACTTTCATTTAGAGTATTCGGAATTATTAGAGGTAATTAACCGATATACCGTAGCGACAACAATAATATCCGATATATATGTATATATCATGAAAATTCTTAAGTTTAATTTTCGAGGTACACTATTAGTATGTACCTATGTAAAAAAATAATCAAAATTATTATAAAAACAACAAAAAAATCAATCCCCGTTTTTTTTTTTGTTGTTTATTTTGTTAGGGCGCCACTGATCTAAAAGATCAGAGAAACAAATAATATGTTTCTATTCTAGTCTAATGAGGATAAGTGTCAAAAAATATCATCAATAAATTAGAATTTGTGTTTATTCTGAGCACCTGTATTGAAGGTACCAAACTCCAGTACATGTGACCACAATAACACCTTTAAAGAAACAAGTGAAGCGACATGAAGGGTTGGTAGTCCCACATGCTACCACACTGGCTTCTTACAAGAAAATTAACCTAATACTTAATCTAAACGAACTATATCCTTAACATGAAAATTACCTACTACTTTGCCTTGCATATCCGCAAGAGTATAAACTAAGTTAGAGACTTTGGTTTTAACAACATTTTGTACAAACCTCGGAGCTAATTTATGCGAAAAAAAATTGGGTCCACTGGATTGGACAAAATTTTTCCGCCACACAATATCTCCCACCTCATAATTTACCGATTTGCGACGTAAATTATAATGCTTTGCATTCTTTCTATAAGCCTGTAACAGAGCCTCTGAAACTTTTTCATATATAGGAGCCAAGTCCTCTAATTTCTTAGCAAAGTTTTCTCTCGATTCTTCTAGACTTGAGTCCGATCCGCCTGTCGAGACATAATTTTTGTGAAAATTACCATTAATGACCTGTTCACGACCGTGCATCAAGAAGAAAGGTGTATAACCTGTTGCAAAATTTACCGAATTATTTAGGGCTGACTGAATATGTGGCAGGAATCTGGACCAATTACGCTGGTCAGACTCGGACAAAATAGACAGTGCTGTACCTATTGTTTGGTTATAGCGTTCGACGACATTGTTTTGAGGTGTGTAAAATGCGTTGTAAAAAGGTGGAGGCACATTATAATCAGACAGTAACTGTTTAAATTCTTTAGATATAAATTGTTTACCGTTGTCTCATACAAATGTTTGTGGAACGCCATGAACAAGAAAAATGTGCTGTTCTACATTTTTTACAATACTTTTTGTGGTAGCATTTCTAAGCGGAAAAATCCAGGTATATTTAGAGAACACATCTACGATTGACAATATATACATAAACACAGAGTAACTACGTGGCAGTGGACCGACTAAGTCTATTGAAAGCATTTGCATGGGTCTGGTTACAATCTTAGGATTTGAAGAGATGCCCGCTGGCGCAGATGTATTGATTTTATGTGCTTTGCATGTCTTACATCGATTAACAAAATTCTTAACATCCTGGTACATTCCTGGCCAATAAAAATGTAAATGCACCTTTTTGTCAGTTCGAAATACTCCCGGATGGCAAGAAAGATCCGCTTCGTGTTCTTGTTTTAATACTTCGGTTCGCTTTTCAAAAGGAACAACCAGCTTCCACGCCGTATCTTCACAAAGAGCGAAACGAGTTTTGCTATGCCTAAAGAGATCATTACCCCTAATTTGAAAATTGACAAAACGTTGGGGTGAATTTTTACAGTTTGTAAATAATGTGTTGTACCATTTATCGTTTGTTAAATGAATCGTGGTAGGTATATCCGTTGATGTCACTAATGCTACCTCCATGCGCGACAGTGCGTCCGGTACCGTATTTAGTTTACCTTTTCTATGAACACCGTCGAAAGAAAATTGAGAAAGACGAGTTGACCAACGAGCTAAACGACCTGTGGGGTTTGTTAGAGAAACTAACCACTGTAGGCTCGAGTGGTCCGTAATTACAGTAAAGTGTGTTCCTTCAACATACGGTCTGAAATGAGTGACAGAGTCTAGAACCGCAAGTAGCTCGCGCTCCGTAACACCATAATTACGTTCATGAACGTTTAAGCAACGCGAAAAAATAACTTACCGGGTGTTCTTCACCATTAAAATTTTGTGTTAATACACCGCCTATCCCGACTGCGCTAGCATCACAATGTATTACAAATGGTAATTTGAAGTCAGGACAGTTAATAACCGGCGCTGTTGTCAGTGCCTCTTTTAATTGGTTAAACGAATTTTCCGCTGCCTTGGACCATCCAAAATTGCTTACTCCTTTCCTTGATCCTGTAAGTTTAGTCAGAGGAGCTGCTATCGTGGAAAAATCTTTAATGAAACGACGATAATAACCGCATAATCCTATGAAAGCCTTTATTTGTTTTGAGTTCTTCGGGATCGGGTAATTTTTAATGCATTCTACTTTAATGGGATCTGTTCTCAGTCCTTCCGAATCTCCAATATATCCCAAATACTTTAACTCCTTTTTACAAAATTCGCTCTTTTTTAAGTTTATTGTTAGTCCGGCTTCTTTTAAACGATAGAAAACCTTCTGCAAAAGCTTTAAGTGCGATTCAAAATTTTCCGAAATTAATATTAAATCATCTACATATCCAAATACGTTATCATCAAATTCTGGGCCAAACAGTTTATCAATTAAACGTTGCAATTCACTAGGTGCATTTTTTAGGCCGAAGGGCATACGCGTGAACTCATAAAGACCAT
>JAHDVE020010090.1:0-27675 GCA_022606495.2 Halesus radiatus | reverse complement strand
ATTCAATCTCTTTGATGGTAGGTTCTGTTGATATATTTTCTGATCGTTTTTGAGGAGGATGAGTTCGAGAGGGTATCTTGTCTAGAGGAGGTGGTTGTTGATCTCGAGGTGTCTGTGTTTAGAGAGTCTTGATATCTTGTTAGGGTCGTCGAATTTTGTATATGGTTCTATTTCTAGGTTCAGGGTGGATAGGAGTGTGGATGGGTTGAATCTATTCTGGATCATGATAGATTGAATTCCTCTAATTAGTGTCTTGTACCGGATGATCATTAGAAGGGTCTTACTTAGTTATGCTTATTGGGTAAGTTCCTTAGGTGTTCTTGTCTGTCTCTTTGTCTCTATCATATGGATGAACGTAGGGGAACTCTTGAATGCTTCTACACATGTATTAAGGTATATGTTCTGATTTAGAAGCATGGTCTTATCGAGAGTGGAATCGTTTGTTTGGGTAGGAGTAGTAAGCTTCTGGTTCATCTAGTGCTTATTTGGACTCTGTTCCATTAAGAGGTGGAGGTTGTTGACTTTGGTGTTCTTAGTTTTGAAATATTGAGTTAGAATTATAATTAATTTAATCATTATAGATTTAATTAAATTAATTTGTATTTGTGTTTTGAATTTGGGAGTTGTTTAGTAAGGATTCGCGGTTGGTATTTAATTTTTATGTTTGTTTTTCAATTAAATATTATTAGTTCCCTTTATATTAATTAAAGTGTTGTTGTATTTATTTCTTTAATTAATATTTTTCTGATGAAGTATGTTTGTATACTCTGCTCCAAAAGTGAATTAGATTTTTTGATGTCGTGATATTTTAGAATTTGACCTTCGTTGATGTAAGTTCTTGTACAAGTAATTTCAATCTGAGTTATGAGGTTTTGTTGTGTTTGGTGTGATTGAATGCTTATTTGTATGTTATTTTCTTGTTTTCAGTGGTGAGGACGTAGTTCTTGATCTATCTTAGACATAGTCTTTTAGTATCTTGTTGGTACATGATAAAGGAGTCTGTGTAGTGGTTGTAAAGTTCGTATCCTGGGTTGTCCATCATATCTATGAGGTCTTGGGTTCTGACTTGTGGAATAATTTAGTGTAAAGATATTGGGGGATCTGTTGCTTCAGGTCCATATATCTAATCCCATAACTCTAATTGTTGGATAGGAGTGAAAAAGGACTTTTTGTTCTGTAACCATTAGGGATGAGTTTAGGAAGGGTCTTTGTGAATAGGAGGGTTAGCAGAGATGCCTAGTAAGTGAGTTATAGTTGCTGTCCATTGGAATACGGAGAATAGTGTAAACGATATTGGAGATGGGTCATCCTAATAATCGTATAAGCAGAGTCTCAGGCTGTCAATTTTGTGAAGTGACACTATTGGGATGGTCCAGATGACTTTATTTGAAGAGAATATGAATTGAAATGTACATGTGTCTAGAGTTGGTCTGGATAGGATTCGAATCTATTTGATAGTGGATCCTTTATATCGAGTGTTCTTCTTTGGGCTCAGGTGAAAGGTCATGAATGGCTGTAAGTGAGTAGTGGGTCTAGGTGTTAAAGCTTATTGAAGGATGTTTAGGGACTGGAAATCTTACGATTTATCAGTGATAAAGTGGGGCCTAAATGGCATATTAACAAAGGAATTGTTATACAAAACCCGGAGGGTTTTTGAACAATTAATTAATTAATTAATTATAAATTATATCATATAGATTCATAGAGATACCAAAAAAATTGATGATGTCTAATATTTAAACTAAAAAAAAATCAGTGAAATTGTTCCGAAATTTTTCAATTGCAGTATTGCATTTTTTAATAATTTATAATGATCATGATAATAAAGCAAAGGAGAGTAATAAATAGCTGCTAATAGAAGCAAAATATCTACCTTGATGTGTCTAATCCAGAAATGTATTTTTTATAAAAAATAATATTTCTGTATTTTTGTATGAAATTCTATTTGAAATATTTCAAGACTCATCATCACGATATCGTAGATTCTTATAGGCTTCGAAGAAAAACTGATCCTGTTGCTCTTCGATGTGTTCGAATTCTGTGGTTTTATGAGTATGAGGAGTGCCTCCCATTGTACTGCCTGCATGTGGAATATCGTTTCTGCCTTAATTATGCACTAATCCGCCATGTCTCTAGTCCAATGTGTTCCAGCGACTCGGATATTACTGATTATTGTTATGTTTATTGGGGCGATAAGGCGGCAGTTGCTCTTCTTACGAAGCGGAGTCGCTTTATTTGGGATTGTTTTTTTGGCGATGTATAGAGAGAGTGATAAAGCCGAGAGCAGTTACCAATGCGAGAGAAGTCGAGCAAACCGATGTTTTATAGGATGAAACGAATTTGGCGACTGTTTCCACATGCTTTAATAATGGCTATTTCAGATGTTCTAGCAAATCCATATGTTGTAAATATAATTATATTTAAAATATTGAGAGAGAGATAAAGTTTAATGCTTAAAGTATTTTTATTTGTTTAGATATTAAGAAACGAAATAATATTTGTAATAAAAAATATGTATTCTTGTGAATTTTAGATGTTATTCCGAGATGATTTTTTTAAAATATCGTGCAATTCAATTGTTTTCCTCATCTTCTAGAAGATAATGAGCCATCTTTTCAGGATTGTCAAACAGAATCTGGTGTCCTGAATCATTCACAATTATGTATTTCATTCTTTCCGCATTCTTTAGGACTAACTCTTTTGCTGCCTTTTTTTCCATCCAGTCTTCATCCCCGTAATAGAACTCAGTTTTAAACTTGAAATTCCCTTCAGTCAGCACCACACTGATCGGCCTCTCGCATCCCAATTTCGGAAAATGGAAGATATTGAAAAAGGATTTCTCGCTATTCGGAGTGATGTTTGTTATTACTTTCATATAGATTTTCCAACTCTCTTTCTCCTAATTGTCCAATTTAAGTCTTCCGGTTAGCACTCTTTCTAACATAATATTACCAAAAATTGCGAAATTCATTGCCTGGGATGGAGTTGGCTTGCATTTTATCAAACTTTTGGCGATTGACAAAAACATCTTACGGCCGCAAGTTGCTTCGCTTCTTATGGTTTAGTACTCCTGTTCACTGAGTTACTTATTTGCGTACTTTACTCCAGGAGGAGAAATCAGAACGAGTCTCTTGATGACTTCGGGGTACTTTTCAGAGTATCGAGATGCGAGATATCCCCCGTAACTATGTCCAGCAATCACAAACTATTTTATGGACATTTGCTGCCTCCATTTCTCGATGGCTGTAACATAGTACTAGACAGTCGCATGTATGTCGGATTCTGAGAGATATGCCTGTCGATGGGACAATCCGACTCCCAGACTATCTAAGGCATGGACCACATATCTCTTACTGAGAAGTTTGAAAAGTCTGATATAAGTCATTGAGCTACCTCCGTAACCGTGGAGCAAGACTATGTGTTCTTTGTTACCGAAACCACAACGAATTTCGTGTATCCAGGACCCACCTCCGATTTGAACGTCAAAAGAAGCGATTTGATCTGGAATGGTTAGACCGGAGTATTTGAGCGCCTCGTATTCAACAGACTCGTAAGATTTGGTTGGCTTAATCTGCTGAGCTGACGTTACGGCTTCATGTGTTTGCTGCAAGCTTTGGTCGTTTAAAATCATAATTATTTGTTTATTTTAATTGTTAAATGCTTAAAAAATGGAAGTTCTAATATTTTTTTATTGAGATTGTCGCTTTATGCAGCAGTTTTTTTTTGTCAGATTTTATGTATTTTCATTAGTTTTTTTTTCTGATCATCCGTACTAAAATTTAAAGATGTGTATAGTTGGTCGGTATTTTATAGTTGTATTTGTAAAAAATAAATTAAAGATGTCGATCAAAATACCATAGTTATAAGGTGTAGAAAAATGATTTCTTTTCTTTTTCATTCTTTTAAAAGAACTTAAAAAACCCCCCTCTTCACCAATAAATATTTTTTGTATATCGTAAATGTGATTTTTATTATTTAAACGTGCTTATATATTTTTTTGGGGGTGCCATCTGTCTGAATCGATAAAAACTTGATCCACTTGAAGACAATCTTAGAAAGCCTTCAATAAATAAATTATATAAAATGTGAGGAACATGTTAATAAGAATGATATATTGGAAGCATTTTATTATTTTTCATAAAACTAATCGGTACCAATAATACCAAAAAACATATCTAAGTTTATATTATAATACTACATTACACTTATTTAAAAAAAAAAAAATATTATAGTTTACATAAAGTTACACATTTTAGAAGATCTATGGACGTCGAAAGATAAATTACTCTTTTCTAGATTAAGGGCTCTTATCTCAAGAATTTCGATACCTTTAAGAAAATGGTAACAGTAACACAGTCTCCAGAACACATTGTCTTATATATTAAAATATTAAAATACAGGATCCGTTTATTGTTGCCAGCATCGAGCAAGCCACTAAAAAAACAGAAGTACAGTACGGAGCCGGCAAAGTACCGGAGTGGGAAACGACCTTGCAGTTCTAGTATCTCTTCGAAAAGCAGATTAAGATCGATACATTCGATGAAGATGACGACGAGGACTAAGCGATCGGATCAGGAGTGATCAATATTAACGAGCTTAAAGGTGGGAAGGGAAGCATCAAAGTGTATTTAAAAAATGCTGAAAGCGGAGAGATATCCTTTCGGTACGAGATCAAGAAGCTGCCTTCGAGAAAGATACTCATATTGCAGGAGTTAAAGCTCAGTTTTTTCGATAAAGTCGAACACATAAACAAAATGGTAAAAAAAATATATATGCATATATAATAAAAAATAAACTATCTTATTATTATATCTTTTTATATCTATTTTTTTAGAGAACATGCCTCAGAGCAGAGATAAGTGGTCATGCTTACGAAACATAAACTATCGCTGGAAATGATACGGAACTCACCTGGCTCGAGCCTCTCAGATTAAAGTTCGACAAGGACAGTCCTATTCGCTTTTCCCTCTACGACTATTCGGCCAATATAACAATAGCCGAAGAAACATGCCTACTCGAAGAGTTCGACCAACTCAGCGGCAGTCGAGACTATCATCTTATCGATTTTCATAAACTGTAACCTCTAGGCTTACTCACATTCAAGTTTAACTCTCTAGGAATAGTAGCCGAGCCAAACTCTCCAAAGAAATAAATTTAGTCAAACACAAATATTACCCGATTCAATTTCTCAAGCATGACTATCAACACACTTCCGGAAGGATATAACGGAAAGGAAATGTTCGTGAAGTTTGTACTTGGGAGGAATTGGGGGAAAACCTAAACCAAGACATTAATTAATAATAGCCCTAATAATGAAGTTAATTCTCTTAGCAGGAACCTACAATTTGATCAAACGTTATCGGTCTACTGCAAAAATAAGGAAAAGACATTGGTGATCGGACTGATCGATTCTCGGCTAATCGAAGACAAGCTTGTTGCTTGGTGTGAAATCCAAATTTTATCTCTCAAAGCAGGTGAGCAAAGCCTAGACCTCGAGCTGAAGCCATCTGGATCGATGAGATTAAATATAAAACGATAAAAAGTACTTTCGAGCCAACTATCAATGGCAAATATCTAGTTAAAACTGCTGACCGGAGCTTTGAACTACTCAAGGTGGCACTTGTTTCTAAGAGGAACGATCGGAGGGTGGAGTGTACGCACATAAACATTGGATTGCAAAAGATCGTCCATCACTTTTAAGAAGAACCTGAATTACTTCTTCTCTGATGAGCCGAAGATAGTATTCAAGCTGATCGATGAGGACCTAACAACCCACGAAACCTTGGGCTCATCATAAATAAATATATCTGATTTATATTCAATTCGAGACAACGGGACCGCGACTATCAAAAACATAAAAGGTAAGGAGATCGCGATCATTAAGTTTGAACACAATCTTAAGTTATCGGAGCAGATTTTGTCAATGTTATTGGCGAATATTTTCGATCCTTTTATGTCAGGGTTAGACGTTGTGAGAAAAGATCAGAATAACCAGGTCGCTCGTCAACTAAGCCTACCCAGGATTGATACTAAAAATCCAAGAACAAAAAATGGCATTAACAATACTAATAACAATAATAAAAACAATAACAACAATACTAATAATTTAACAAAAAATAGATACAGTTTAGTAGAAGTGAAAACAAAACCTAAAGATCGTCAAGAAAAATGATATTTGGTATAAATAAGAGTATTTGGTAAAAAAGTGTTTTTTTAATAGAATATTTTATATTGCAAATCAATCTTTGTATATCGATATAACTCGGGGATACATATATTTTTATTATTATTAATATTTTTCAATGAAAAGTAAAATGAAGATACTATTAAACATTAAAACAAATTTTAACGGAATAAACAAATAAAAAAATAACAGTCATGATATTTAGTAATTTAATATAAAATAAAAATAAATAAATAAAATCCAGTGATATCTATTATTTAAAAAAAAAAAAAAAAAAATTAATTAACTCCCAACGATGAAAAGTGAACTCCGAAAATTATTGAAACACAAACTTGATATTTGCCACGAGAAGTATCGAAATAAATAAAATATTGCTAATCATAATCAACGCATCCCTGATCCGAAGAATACTATCGCCACCGAAAACGATCTCGTCAAATACATATCGACCAACAATCCTGACCCTTGCGTTCCTCCTCTCGACTCGTTGTTCATCAGGTATACCAGTCAACATCAAAACTAGTCATTGTAGTCAGAGAAATCCCCACCGGTCTGTAGAAGGCTGGATTAGGAATTCAGGAATTGTTTGGCCTCGATAAAATAGAAACAAACAAAAACCAACTTCTCACAAATTTAGCCTTCATCAACACAGTCCCAGGTTCGTTATGGAAGGATAGTGGAAAGAGTCAGCCCAAAATCCAAAGAAAATGACGAAATCTTCCAAAACATCAACTCAAAGCCGCATAAATCACGGAAAACCCGTAAATAAGAAACAATAAACAACGCAGGAAGATCTTGTGATTAAAAAAAGGTGATGAAACTACGGAAATAGTCAAAGAAAAAGAAAACGAACATTAGTAGGAACACTACCGGCCCACTTACAGTCCGACAGGAATCTAAAATAAATATCGAGAAATTGGACCAACGTCCGAAAACAGCAAGAGCTTGCACCCCAAGATCTACAGTCGGGGCGGCCATTATTACAACGGCTCGGATAAATACCAAGACAAATGATGATAAAAATTTTATTGTCAAAAGCTTTCAAAACAAAAGGCAGCCGAATTGTGGAAAATATAATCAAACCATTACGCGAACTAACACGAATTCAAAGAACATCAATACGCTCCTCACACACTTTCATTCCAGGAAGAAAATTGAGTGAGAAGTAATGACCAGTTTCTTTTTCACAATTTTCTGCCCTTTATCTTTTATTATCTCAATTAAATCTGGATTATCTTATATTTTTTTTAGTTGAAGTATTAATTCTGTAAAAGTTATAAAATTCATTTAATGTGATAATACATATGTATGTATTCTATAAAATATATTAAATAGTAATAAATACAATAATCTATACTTTGTTTACAATATAATTATTACACCTTTAATTATTAAAAAAAATGGCAACAAGACTCAAATACGAACATTCCAACGATATCGGAGTGTTTTCTAAATTAACCAACGGGTACTGTCTCATAACAATCGGGGCCTCGAACAGTTTCTATAGCAGCTTCGAAGCCGAACTCGGATCTTTCATTCCTGTCATCAGAACCACCATCGGAGGAACCAAGATTGTTGGTAGAACCACTGCAGGTATCTACTTCAAAAATTAACCCAATCAAAACCTATATTCTTATTTTCTTCATTATATTTTCAACAACAGGCAACAAGAAGGGTCTCTTGGTCCCAAGCAATACCACTGATAACGAACTCAAAGTGATCCGAAACAGTTTACCCGAGGAAGTCAGAATCAAAAGAGTTGAAGAAAAACTATCGGCCCTTGGCAATGTTATAACGTGCAACGATTACGTGGCACTCATCCATCCAGACCTCGACAAGGAGACTGAGGAGCTCATCGCCGATACTCTCGGTGTGGAGGTGTTCAGGACCACCATCGCCAACAATGTGCTGGTTGGTACATATTGTGTCTTCAATAACAACGGAGGCATGGTGCATCCCCAGACCCCAGTCGAACAACTAGATGAACTATCCAATCTGCTGCAGATTCCCCTGTGTGCAGGAACCATCAACAGAGGTTCGGATGTGCTGGCAGCAGGACTAGTCGTGAATGATTGGGCTGCCTTTTGCGGTTTCGAGAGCACCTCAACCGAGATCCAGGTAGTGGAGAGTATCTTTAAGCTTAAGAAGAATGAATAGGAAATGTGATATTTTATTTATTTTTTAACTATGTGATAAAAAAATATATGTTGCTTCGGAAGAAAGGATTTTTTATTGTTTGTTATTACCCATTCATTTCTTGGAGGAGAAGAAGAAAATTATATTTAATTGCAAAGTGAATTTGTTCATAGATATAACAACAGTGTCTGTCTATACATTATACTTTAATTTAAGAGGTCTCCAATTCCTCCAATCTTTTCATTGCGACATCAACTCTTGGAAAAATAGCGAAAAATAAATAAATATAGGTTCCAATATAACCATTTTTAATATATTCATAAAAATATTTCATATTATAATAAATAATATATATTATCCAAATATCCCACACCACAACAATTATATTTAATTAATATATTTTTAATAATTTATTATTTCATATGGGTTCAGGTAAACCAAGAGGTATCAGAGCTGCAAGAAAGCTCGTCAACAAACGAAAAATCAACAGATGGGCTGATAATGACTACAACGCCAGGATGCTCGCCTCCCGCTTTAAGAACAATTTCATGGGCTCATGTATGGCGAAAGGCTTGGTGGTCGAAAAAATCGGTGTGGAGTCAAAGCAGCCGAACTCTGCTGTCAGAAAGGGAGTGAGAGTGATGCTCAAGAAGAACGGAAAGAAAGTTGCTGCATTCGTTCCTTGGGATGGATGCCTGAACTACCTCAACGAAAACGATGAAGTGTTAGTGGCCGGGTTCGGTAAAAAAGGTAAGTCCAAGGGAGATATTCCAGGCATAAGATTCAAGGTTATTGCCGTGAAAGGCATCTCGTTGATCGCACTGTTCAGAGGCAAGAAAGAGAAAAAGTGATTAAGAAATTATTATGGTTTCTAGAATAAAAAAAAGCTATTTAAAAAAACAAGGAAATACAATATAAATCATGTTGCATATACACATTTTTTAGGGAACATAATATTTTAATATATAGAAATGTTACCAAAACCTTATGAGAAACCCTATTGAGTTTATTCTTTTGAGCTTGATTTTATCAATGAATATTCGTTACGTTGAGACCAATAATCAATTTCAGAAACGATATAATTTAGTAAATGGAATAAATAAATAAAAACACTATATAATATAAATGTATATAGGTCTAATGACTTAATAAGCGATTATATTAAACATAGTTGTAAATACAAGTCGTGTTAATATGAATTCATCCACAATTGATTTAGATAAGTATTAAAAATTGGAAGGCAATACAAACCATCACAGAACTCGACTTCTGGGACAGGGCAGTTGTGAGTTTCAAAAACACTCAATAAATAGTGTTATTCATACAGATTCAGATATGAAACAAAAAAGAAATAGTTGGAATATAAAGTGTTGCTATTTTCAAGAATATTTCACCAAAAATTAAATATGACTTTAGAATATCAAAGCTCTAATAATAATAACAGCAAATAAAGAAATACATAATATAACGCATATTATTATATTTTTTCCTGTATTTTAATTCAAACATTATCAAAGTAAATTAAATACCCTCGGAAAATAATATGGTGTTGATAATTTGTTGATTTTTATTGAAAAAACATGACTATCATTTAAACTTAAAAAAAAAAACAACTAAAAAAATTCAACTCGTGAGTTTATTAAATAATATAAATTAAAAAAATATAAAATACATAAAGAATAAAAATAAAAAAAGAAGAGAATAATTGAAATGAGGTCACGAAGAAAAGGAATGTTTTGGCGTCAGTAGCCTTCCAACCATTTTCAGTACAAGTTCTACTTTAGCAACTGGACTCCTGACCTTAATTTGATCCTCGATGTCCAAGCTCAGTCGCGACTGAAAGTGGATCAAAAAATAGGTTAATACCTAGAAAATAGCGAAACCATTCCGCTTGTCTGCCCCTACGCAGGCAGAGTCCTCGAAGTCTTCCCATAGCCCCCAATTTCCCTGTCTCAAGAGACTACTCCCCCAAGCAGCCAAAGAGATCTCATTCTTTTCGAGAAGTGCGACCATTCCCCAAAAAGCCCTTCACTTCCAAATAGCATTGATCATTGCGAATACTGCGGACAGTAGCTGTGGACTTACGAAGACAAAGAGGAACTGGTCTTCGCAAGAAAGGACTTCAGAGTTTCTGTCGAATCCGCTCCCATTGAGTGGTTACTCACTGTGAATCAGTTTTTCGGGAAGGGTGATCTTGTTGGAAAAATCGGCGATTCTGAAATTGTTTTTGATTTCCGAGGGAGGGTTGTTGCCCAATATATCGTAAACTCGAGGGAATCGCCAATTATAATCGTAAGGAAAACTCTCTGCAAGCATGAGAAGGTCGAGCAGAACGTATGTTGTTTCTGTTTCGAATATGTTGAACCATCCTTCCTTGGAACCAATCGGATGATAGTTCCCTTAACGATGCAGAACAAAGACATCGTCACCAGCGGTAGAGCTCTCGAACTGGTGTAACAGGAGTTCACAGCTCAACTGTTGAACAGAAAGAAACTGATAATGATACTTGACCTCGACAATACAATCCTCCATTGTACCCAAACAACCGAGAATTTTGATGTTAGCGGTATCCAAGACTACTTTGTAGTGGACTTGGGTATCGAAAGACTGATAATAAAAATGAGACCATTTCTGAGAGAGTTTTTGAAACGGGTGCTGCCTTTGTTCGAAATATATATTTACACGAAAGGCACAAGAATTTACGCCGAGCAGATTTGCATTTACATAAAGCAGGCCTACAAGGAACTTTTCGAGGGGAACAGCTAATTCGAGGAATACTTCACTCCCAAAAGGATAATTTCAAGAGATGAGGACCGAGATTTGACGAAAAAGAATCTCAAGAACATTCTGCCGACCAGAGAAGATTATGTTGTTATTCTAGATGATCGAAAAGATGTAAAAAAAACCAATATAATCCATATTTTGCGAAAAACTCTATCTTTCACTTTTTTATTAAAATTATTTTTTTTTAAAAGGTTTGGAACGCCTCTGACGGATTGGTCCACACAAAATACTTCGAATTTTTCGCAGTCAAGAACGGCACCCTGCAGACGCCCAAGGTTTAGGACCACTACCTGCGATATGCAACGGCATACTTAGAAAAGCTGCACCAGAGCTTCTTCGATCTGCGCTAGCAGAAAAAAAACTCCGAAGTACATTGTAGTTAAATCAGGTCGATGTGAGGATTGTAAATCGCGAACTTATACATGAGAGGCTAGCAGGCACCAAGGCCCTGCTCCTCATGACCGCCAACAAATCCGCCTTCAACCGCGCCATCAAAATGGGGGTGGAAAAATGGGACAGCAAGGCTTCGAAGGAGCGCCCTCCAATGATCATCCTGGCCGGCTTTCCGCCGTTCGTCCCGCCCCCCGTTGAAGAAGCCAAGGATATCGCGCCGTTACCGCCAGTCGAGATCGTCGAAGCCGGCAAAGAACTTGAGTTGCCTCCTCCTTCACCTTCATAAAACGGAACCTACAATAATAATAACCTTATTTTAACCAGCGAAAACAACAACAAAATGGTTGACGCCCCCATCCAGACAATTTTAGCCCCGGGTCCTCCTCCACCAAAACATAGGCAAGTAGCGCATATCCTGAATGAAAAGGAGCGTGAGTTCATTATAAACCATCTGGAACTGAATCGAAAACATCCGGAGACCAGCATTCCAATTGTGCATGAACTTTGGATCGATTTTTGTTACCAATATAACTACAAGTTTGGTATCGAACCTTTCCTGGTGCTTCCAGAGCACTATGTGGATCCCGAAAAATGCCCATTTTCATACAATAAACGAGAGGAATTGGAGAGGCTTGTTTTTTAGACGTATCCCATATAATTTTCGCAAGTTAAAGACTAGACCGCCAAATAATAATAAGCTGATTCAAACTGATGCTACATTTTTTATGGTTAAGTATTGAGGGTATTTATCATAAATATCTATAGATACAGATTTATATATATATAAAATTTAATAAAAAAACCTTTTTTGATATTTTTCTTTATATAATTAAATAATGTACAATGATTAGTAGTTATGAAATAATGTAAACCTAAATAATAATAATAATTCATAATTTGTAGCAGTATTACAATTTTATTAATAGCCATTATTAAAAAAAAAAAACTAATATAACTAATATAACAAATCGGCAATATCGGAATCCTAATTCCACTTGCCAAAAAAAACTCCTGATCTGTATATATATGTAGATATATAAATTATGCATTACCCTCTCAAGATTTTGATGCAAAATCTGTGAGGCTAGGTGTTTCACAATCATTATCATCATCCAAACACTTCTTTATAGTATCTCTGAATTCTTTGGCTCCACACTCTAATTTTCGAATTTCATCTCGAATTGCTTCGATTCTAAGATCCTGGCTTACATCCTCGATGACACTTGTCTGGATACCCTGCGACAGATTCGCGGCACTAATAAAACCCCCGAAGTTTTGTTGCTTATTTCCTCCATTAAACTCATTCACTTCCTCCGAACTTAGACGGAAGGTATTTTGGCCATTAGATTCATACGTGCCTCGAAATGCTGAAGAAGCTTTGAAGTCAGAGTCACTCACCATAAAGATCAATCTCATCTTCTCAAGATGGTCTTTGATAGTCTCCTCTTTCACAGCCAAGGATTATTATGAATGTTGCTCGATTTCCAAGATATTTTCGAGCAGGATTTCGAGATTCAAGAAGAGCTCAGAATGGTCGGGGTACTTCGATAGCTCGAGCACAAACATCTGAATATGGTTCACCAGGTCGCTTGGCTTTGTGAAGTATCGTTTAAAAATCTCTTCCACTTCGAATGGAAAGTCGTTATCATTTTTCATGGCTAAATTTTTAATGCTCTTTGAGATGTCGTTTGCACTGCTTCTTATATCATAACAGAATACATCGTGGCTTTTGTGGGTGGAGTTCATCACTGACTGACGATCTTTGAAGCCTGATTCTCTGGCTGTTTGCATAGGGTGGTCAATATTTACGGGATGTTGCCTTGACGCCCTGACTGATTCACAAAGTCTGATTTTTCGCGACCTCGCAGATTCTTTTTGTTCTTATTGTTTGTTGAGTTTTTTCAACACTTCTTCAAAGTCATCCCTCAGCAAATCTGTGTATTTTTTCATTCGGTCAATTTCTTAAACCAAGCGCAAGTTTTCCCGAAAAAGCTTTTCGATTTTAAGTTAGGGGCTCGATGGGTTGCTCAGTTTGTTTCGATTCGATGGTGACTGGTAAGCGAAGTCTATGTCGTCCGAATCTCTAATCAAGGGGGAATTGTCTTGGGAACGCGGGGTCTCTCCAGAAGGGAGCCTGATGGAGCTACGCTAAGAATCCTCTATCATCATTTCAAGTCTTTTATTGGTTTGCTGAGTTTGCGAGTTTATAGCTTCAATGAGATCTCTTTATTCCTCGAGCTTTTCGCATCTTGCTTCGAGGGCTTTGTTTTGCGCTATTATAACGGCAGTGTTATTGTGGCCATCATGAATGAGATTGATTTTCATATTTGGTGCAGGCGTAGTGGTAGTGAACAATTATTTTTTTTATTCAAAAAGAGTCAAATAATTTTTCAAGGACTGTATTTCCGAATCTTTGAGTTGGATCCTCCTTTCTAGTTTGCCAATCACTTGTCCTTTCTCCATTAGCACTGCCATGAGATTGCGAATGTAGTCCTGGTTATTAGATTCCGCCAAAAGCATCTAATCTCCACTTTCAGAACCTCCCCGATTATTGTAACTCTGGGCACTACTACTATTATTATTAATGTTAAGATTGATTGTGTTGTTTGAGCTACTATTTTTGCTTGGTTGCTGCCTTACACTATTATTATTACTAATATCGTTAATCTTACTCGTTTTGCTTTTTATGTCTTTATCTTTGAGGCTTTAACTCACGACAAGGCTAGAGGGACTGGCCGCTACGCTGATCCTGGCAGCATTCGAATCCTTCAGTAACATCGAATCTGAGGAGCACTGTTCAGAATGGTTAATCTGATAAAAGGCAGAAGAGCCCTCTCGAATTTGATTCTGTTTGAGTTGGATTTGAATATTCTGTTCCCTCAAAGTGTTGATCTCGGCCTGTTGTTATTCAACTACTTTGTTCAGTTCTTCTGTCTCCAATTTGTTGAGCTCAAGTTCAATCAGTCTGCTCAGCAATGCTCCGTTTTCAGCCACCAACTTGGAAACTTCCACTTTCGATGATAACTGAACTTAGAGCTCTTCAGCCGCCCTGACTCTAGATTCCGCGAGAGTTTTTTATCTTTTCTTAACAATTTCGAGTTCTTTCACGAGTTGATTGCATCTCGCCTCGCTTCCCCTGATGAGTTTTTGACTGTCTTCGAGGCTTTTGATGTATTCGCGAGTGAGTTTGTCTCTGCTTTCTTTGGCTTCCTTGATATTGTCATGTAAGTGGGTGATGAGAACTTTGAGGTCATTATTGTTTAAGAGTATTTAGGACTTTTCACTCTTCTCATTGTCTCGTTCGTAGGTAATTAAATTGAGTTTTCCTTCGAGATTCATAATTTATTGCCTCAAAGCCCATGATTCTTGTTCGAGCTGCGATAGCCTCCCAGTCGCTTCTTCACTCTGTCGGTAGGTATTGGAGGTGTGGTACTCCAAAAGACTTCGAGAGTTAGTTAACTCGCTTTCCAAGTACTCCAATTTCTGTAGAAGCTGTATATTTTCTGTTTCAAGTTCCTGCCTTTTCAGTAGACTGGTGCCTTGTTAGAGGGAAATTGACTTTCTTTAACCCTGAAGAAGTTCTTCTGCTTTCATTGCCTTCATTTAGCTGTTCTGCAACAGTGAAGTTAAGCGGTCTAGTCCTTTTTCCGAACAAACTACTGCTCCCGACGATTGCTGACGGGAAATTCTGAGCAATTGCAGTTCTCTTTGGAGATCCGCAATGAGCTCTGCCTGGCTTCTTAGTTTTGAAACCAAATCCATTGTATAACTCATCTCCTTTTAGAATAATTCTGGCCTTATCAAGCCTACGGCTTCTTCAAATGACTCGTCTGAGTCTTTTATTTTTTGAGATTATAAGTCGTTGGCAAGTTTGTTGGGGCTATTCCTGCCTCTGATGTGTTCTTGCCTTGCTAAGGCTTGAAGGACGAGAGTCGTTTCCTGCCTTTCTCGCTATAAAGTTGCTTTGAGCTGGCTAATTTCGAGGTCGGCAGTTATTTTAAGTTCTCTGATATAGGAGTCTGCTTGGATTAGATCCTTGACCAGAGCCAGTTTTTCCCTGATTCCACTGCCCACGTTTTCCTTTAATTAATTTATTTAATTGTTAAGGGTGTTCGTCAAATCCCTGTTTTGGTTCTCAAGCTTCAGAACCCTATCTCCAAGGAGGTGGTTTTTTTATTTTTCATACTCCAGCAAGGCAATAGCTGTTTCAATATTCTATACATTTGTATTATTATTGTGTTTAACCTTGTTCCTGGTGTTCTCCCTATTTTTTAATTCAAGTGCTTTCTCTTGCGCCTGTGTTTGATGTTATTTTTCATGGTTCTGGCGAACTTCACTTAATTATTTCACAAGTTCGTTATTCTTCTATGTTAAATCCTTTACCTTACAATTGAGTTATTAGTTTTCACTTTGAAGAAGGTCGAGTCTGTTTAGTATCCTAATAGTTTCTTCCTTTGACTGCAATAGATCTTTATTTATATTTGCCATTTTTTCCAACAGGCAGCCTTTCTCGTGTTTCTCCCGATTCAAATCCACAGTAAACGCCTCTACTGTTTTGTTGTACTTGCTCATGTTCTAGACATCCTGTCTCTTTAAAGCTTAATTCATTCTCAATTGCTACAAGTTACTGATCTGAGGTTTGGAAGTAATTTGAATGAGCTGCTGAATCTTTTGAAAAGCAGATTCGTCAGTAAGAGTGCCGAAGACTTTCACAGACATGTTATTAGAGATTAGCTCCTTGATGCGGTCAGTCAAATCTGCTTTTCCTTTCAAAAGCTAGATGTCCTCAAGAATCGATTTGGCCTAATGATCGGAAGGATTGCCGATCAGTGTCTTTCCATGGATTTTCTCATATATTTTAGAAAATATCGTCGCCAATAAGGGATAATTGTTGTCAATGTTGCAGCTCTGGTTCATGGTTGTGCGACTCACATTCAATTTAAAGGGCGTTCTATTATTATAATTGTTATTGGTGATGTTAGTTGCCAGAGAATTGGTGCTGCTATTCGTCAGAAATCCCAGTTGACTCTTTGATACGGCTAGGGCGTTTGTTGTTCCACTGTTCAGAATAATGTTCGATGTCGTTAAGGTGGTTGTTTTATTTGGAAGATTTTATTTCAGATCTTTTAACAAAGGAGAGTTGTTTGTTCTATCAGCAAAATCTCGGTTGTTCTTGTGAGCTTGTAAGGGAGAGTTCAGACAGTTTGGAGAGCGAATTTTAAATACATCAGAGTTTATTTATTCTAAATAATCCATATTTTTATTTTTTTGTTCAAATATCGATTTTTTGTTATTTTTAGTTATTTAAATATGTACTTCTGTGAAGCGAAGAAAGTTAAGTCAGGGACAAATCTTTTGGGGATGCTTAACGAGATTAGATTTTGGCTAAATAAGAAAGGATTAATTGTATTTTGTTTAAAGAATAGATATATATATTAGATTGTTATGTTCTTATTTTGTATTACTGGTTCCGAAAAGTAGTGGATTTAACACTCGAACATCAGATGAGCAGAAGTATTGTGAGATTTTCAAATTATTGTCTTTTGTGGAAGATTGAACTAGATCTTTACGAAAATCAGGACCTAACGGCGGTACGGTGACTGATGTTTTATTGTTCATTATTTAGTGTTTCTAATATTATCTAATAATTTAATTATATACTTATAGATTTAATTTTTTAACTTTAATAATTTTTTTTTGACGGTTTAATATTTTTTGAATTTAAGATTTCAAATTCATCCTATTATATAGATATATACATATATATGTATCAAAGCACACATATATATCTGAATTATTTTTATATAATAATAAACACTTGACTTATTTATTAAAGTAAACATATATAATACATAATGTTGTTAAATTTCACTGGAAAGTCTCGATTATACTCTTAAAATATTATAAAAAGGAATTTTGGTCTTTAGTTATTATATATAGCATGTGTTTCACGAGTAAAACTCACGTTCACCAATCTATTAATAATGTTTTTTTCAACGTTTCCCTCCCCTCAAGTGAAGCGAATCGATACAAATTGAGTCTTTCAATTAATAGATGCTGAATCAGTTAGTGAAAAACAAAAAATAATAATTATTTATTTGTTAGTGAAAAAAATAAGTGCACGAAAGTTATGATAAAAAAAAAACAATAATGATATAAAAAAATAGTATAAACAATATCGAACATGACCAGAAAAAGTCAGTAAAAAAGAATGAAGTAATATTTACAACCCATAACATGTTCATGATACAGTTTGGTGAACTTATAAATTAGTGAGGCACACATAGAAAATAGGTTATGCTAAAGAGTTACTTCAAAAAATACAAAACAAAATTACAATTCAAAAACCCAAACCTCACTCTTGGCGCTCCACCGGTATTTTTAGATGTTTTTAATTAAATAAATATTGAAATTATTTTAAATTATATTAAAAGACTTCTTTCTATTTAGCTTGCTGAATATAAACAAATTATAACATAGAGTAATGAAATTACTTTCTTTTTCTTAAAATTGCATATATTATAACATAGGATTCGATATTATCTTTTAAAAATAAGTAAATCACGAAACATTCGACAAAGTTATAATAAATAAAAAGAATAATCGAAAAAGAATAAATTAAATATTATTTTTTTATCTAGTTCTTATGTTTAGCCAACCATTTATCGATTTCGTAGGGTGGATCTACTTCTTTGCATGGAGTCTCAGTTTCTATGGTCAACTGATACTCAACTATAAACTCAAAAAGTACAAAATACAACAAAAAAAATATTTCGTTTGTTAACATTAATATTATTATATTATTATTCAGTGTGGAAGGAATGAATTTAGATTTCTTGGCAATGAATGCCACTGGTTTCTCATTCTATTCACTGTATTGTTCGTATGGTTATTTCTTCGCTGCAGGGTAGGCCTCGACTGGCAAGGTGGACATTAACGACCTGTTTTTTGCTTACCATTCCATCCTCATCACTTTTATAATGGTGGGACAGGCCTACATTTACCCTCGAGGTAGAAATTAGATAATGAATGCAACAATAATCTACTTAATCGTACTGTGGGCTATTGTCATTATTTACGCGTTCTTCAGTTTGGTACTTTTTAAAAATATATCGATCTAAATCTCTCAATATTATATTTAATTTATATTATTTTTTATATTTTTATAATTTAAAAACAATAAAATGGAAAATATATGTATCATTTAAGTAACAAATAGGCATTGAATGTAATTGATCCTCCACCAAAATTATCAGTGTTAAGTTGCATGGGATACTTTAAACTCTCTATCTCATTTTTGAAGTACCTCCCACAGATGTATTGGAATTATGTTCGAAAATCGACCAAGGGCTGGAGCATCTGTAATATCTGCCTTGACTTTACGGGAGGCGCCTTTTCCTTTTTCCAAATGGGGATGGAGCATAGCAACGGAAGAGACCTCAATATTACCCCAGTGAAACTGGCTTTGTCCATCATCAGCATGGTCTATGACTTGATTTTCATTGTCCAAAATTATGAATTGTATAACCAGAAATCAATCTATTCACCATCTACAACTCCGAAAGGTAGTGACATTGGTGAAAATGACGGAGATCTATTGGGACTTGATCGAGTAGTTTCGGAAAGAGTGAAGTTAGATAAAGAGGATCAAGATGACTTGAATGTGAAGCCGGACAATCATGTGGCAGAACAACGCAAGCCTATTCTTTGTCCAGTCTGAAAAAATAAGAACCTAATTTCTATTTTTCTTTTAATTAGAATGGAATATCTATAAATATATATATAAGAAACTTGGCGAATTGAATGTGGCAATTTTTACGAAAAATATAAAATTTATTCCAGATGTATCTAACTAGGTTTTTTTTTTCCCATTTTCACCTTCAGCAGAAACTTTTACTCTTGTATGAATATTATTAACATTATATCAAAATTAAAAAAAAAACACTAATTATATTATAAATTTTTATTATTTATATTAAATAATATCGAAAGTCATAATGGTCGAACCAGATCTAAAAGTGCCATTCGTCGGCACTTACTATAGCCAAAATGAAAACCCCAAGAATCTCTCCAACTATTACGCGTTGATCATGGGCCAGCTTAGTCCACACTTCCGTCCCAAATCTATAACGTTCGTCTGCATCGTTATTACTTACGCCCTACTCGTTATTCCTCAATTCTTCTTCCACACTTCCGACTACACCAATTTCCTAACATACACTGACATCAAGCACGTATACCTCGACACCGCTGAGATCAAGACCAATAGACTCTATCTTTACGAGTGCATAACTGCCATGTTTTTCCATAGCTCCTATCTGCATTGGCTCTTCAATATGTTTGTTACGTTCATGATAGTGGGCGAGATGGAGTACTCCTGGTTCTACAATCCTCTCCTGTCGTTGCTTTCAGGAATGATCGCTCACATGTATATTGTGGGGGTTCTGCCTGGAATTTATATGGGCTTCAGCGGGGTTATAGCTGCCAGCTTAGGAATATTTCTTGCCTATTTAGGAACAAACTATTCCTATCTCCAGTAGAATTTTGGTGGCAGGCTGATGTCTTGGGGGATATTTGGCTTGATCTCGATCATGTTTCTAGTGACTAGTAGTTCAAAATCGACGATCGTCCATCTTCTGGCCTTAGCAATTGGGTTGGTTTTCTACGTAGGGTTCGGGCCGAGACACAGAGCCACTCCGACTTTACATTGGAGTCAGATTTTATTCAGGGTTCTTTCAGCTCTTATTGTTGTCGGAGGAATTGTATTAGCAGCCATCGGATGATAAATTAGAATTGATCATTCTTTACTTATATAGAGAATTAGATTATAAAATATAGATATATAATGCTTTTTTAAATTGATTTTCAGCAATTGTTAGAAGAAATTAATGTAATTTTTTATGTTTCTATTTTCTGGTTTCTACACTCAAACCCAGCTTAATTTGTAAAAAGTCACAGATATTCAAATTGAACATGCTAAGAAATCTGATTCCAATGGTTATAATTAAATATTAAACTATCTAAGACATTTATTTGACTTGTAGCTAGCATAAAATATCAATAAGCCATATTTAAAAGAAAAACACTCCTACTAAAAGTATAATAATATTTATTTATAACAAATTATCAGATTTGCCTCAATAGTGCTACCTTTTATTTAATGTATTGGTTGGCGGAAACAGCATCAGCGTCATTATCCATTTTTCCCAACACCCCGTTGAGTTCGGCACTGGAATATCGAGATGCAGTTTTAACTACACTAGCCCCTTCTAACAAAATTAATATCTCTGCCACATGCAGCACCATGTATTTGAGGACCCGATAGTTCTTCTTCTTGCTGATATTGGTTATCTTAATCTTCTAAACATTGGCCTACATCGAAGCGATGAGTTCCTCAGCATTAAATAAAGTCTATTCATTTGCAATTCGATCTCGAGTTGTAGAATAGTGAGTTTTCTATTCCTTACTGTTGTAAATATCGTGGATACCACTCTAGGAACGCAACTCGAAGAATCTGAGCCAACACATATTATCAGGCTTTCTCCAAGCTTCTTCCATTTCCTTCATATTCTACTCTAAGAACTTAGAGACCTTGGGGATGAGAGATAACCGAATGGCTAAGTCTTATTTGCTGATGGTTGGGATATTCTTTGGTGTTATTGGCGGTGGGGGAGAGGGAGTTACAGTTTATTTCTTTACTTCCAGTTATACATTCTAGATCTCATTTTCTGATATTTTGAACTTGGGTTGTTTATTTTCGGCAAGTTCCTTCTTGGTTTTTTTGACAACCTTGGATTCGTTATTCTGCAAGACTGTCTGTTCTGGCTTGTAGGACTGATTAGTGGCTGTCTTAGTTACTATGCTCGACTCTTTGGCGTTGTTGCTATACTCAGCAGGAGAACGGTGTTCATTGTGATTTTATCTTGAGGGGTTTGCTACTGTCTGCATTAGCTTGATATTTTTTTCGGATTGTTCTCTTTAATTGAGGTTGTTGAGAACTTGAGATCTTTGTGGTTTAATTGTGGAGTCGAAGGCAGGCTTTCTCAAGGGGGCGTTGTTCATTTAGGATAGTGGAAGGTGTCGAGAAGCCTCGATTTGGCATGTTGAGGTAGGTTCATGAGAGCCCGTATACTTCAATGAGACGGCTGGGATTTTTTGAGATTCCTGCTTTGGTAAATCCTTAATCGAAGGCATCATATTTTTTAATAATATAGGAGACGTAGAAGATTGCCGAAAGGGCTCTCCCTCATAATATTCCTATTTTTCATTTTTATTATTTTTCATAGGATCATTACCACTGTTATTGTTTTTTGTTCGGGTCAACGAAGTAGTGGGCAGAAAACTTCCATCTTCAACAAAATTGTTAAACGAGGGAACCTGAGTCATGTCACTCGTCCCTTTGTTTCCAAATGCACTTGAAGAAACTGTTTATCGATGCAGTTCTGTTGATTACCTAACCATTTTCTGTATATCCTGAACAGCTTTTTGCAATTTGGAATCGATCTCGTCGTGAATTATCTGCTTTAAATCTTCTCCAGAGGGAGGAAGAAGCTTTTAGACGGAATTAGTATTCTTATTTTCGTTTCTCAAACGTATGCGACTCTCGATGAAACTCAATACCTTCGTCTCCTTTCTTTCTTCGGACTACACTTAGTGTTTGTTCTTGGCCATTTTATCGAGCAATTGCCTCTCCCTCTCCTGCAACTCCCTGACCATTTTGCTTTGAGATTTTTGTTTCTCATCTGTTGATTTTTGCCATTATTTCAACAGGAATCCCATTGAACTATTACTACTACTATTATTATTATTTTTATAGTTTGGTTTGATGTCTGCCGATTTCTTAAATGACAGCTTCCTATTTCTTTGCCAGAATTCGGAAGGCGTTGATTAGGTAATCTTACACCCAGATGCAAATACCGAATTAGAAGTAGAAAATTTGGCACTGTTATGTGACTCCTGTGAGGAACTTCTCGGCTTGTCTGCTTCTGTACGTTTGAGCGAGATGGGCCTATTCTTTTTTTTACTATTATCACCATTTTTATATCCAATTATGACTGTCGCCTCCTGCGCCGTCTCGCTGTCTCCTACTCCTTCTTCTTCTCCAAATAGCAATATATCTGCTAGTTAATGTTCAATAAAGCATTGCGCTTTTGCCATCGCTTTCGAATATTTCGCATCTATTTTTTATAGGATTGACTTTCGTAAACCTTCATAAAACAGCTATGGTTCATCGAGATACGTTTTTTGGAACCTCAATATTATAGATGGTGAGGCTTGGCCAGTCCCTCGATTAGCGAGAATATCGGCGATCATCATATTCTATTATTGCTTAAAATCTACTTTTGGAAACCCTAAATATTCGTTCTTCTTCCTCTTATTCGCATGATGATTATAAATTCGGTCTATCAGTGTCGAGCATGTAGTTGTAACGATTTCGTTGATATTTCGCTGGAGTTTGGCTAAGGTCTGTTTCTGATATTTTTACAATTGTTTCTACAGCAGATCTTCGAAAATATGAGTGTTCTTGACAAATGCCAACAACTCGGCTTGGAATCGATTAGTGGATACTGTTTGGTGGTCGGAATGATAGGCTTCGATGCACTATTCACATGCAGAGGCGATGGCGCACTGGCATTTTGGGTCAGCACAAAGTTGCTTGATTTTTTTATCGTGTTATTTGCATAAGACACTCATTTTCTATAGCTTTATTACCCTTGATAAAAGAATATTGATTCATGATTCAAAAAAATTCAACCATGACAAGCCAATAACCCCTAAATCAACCTGTAAATATATAACAGAATACATAAAATTCTGATATTTACAATTTCTGTCAGATTATTTCTGTATTCATTCCCACCCCAATGCCTGTCTATTATTTCTTAAATATTTTACCTTCTTGAATTTTTAATGCAGAAATTAAAAATGATGAAACAGTAATTTACTCAAATTTGCTAATTAAATCTATGTTTAAAATACCTCTAAAATAACTTCTAAAATATCTCATTGACTCATTGTTTATTTCATTTTTATTTAACAATTCTCAAGCTTGAATACCATTCGAAAAGTACGTTTCAATACTTTTTTACTTTTAACGAATATATTTGTAGGTAATTAGTGAGTGAGTTAGTTTATTAATACCATTCCAATAATGGGAAAATATAAACGATTTAAATAACACAGTCAAACTGTTTAAATTTCGCATTTAGTGTTTCGTATATTATTTTTCATTATTTAAAGTCAGTTGGTTTCGCTTTTATATTTCTTTATATATAAAAACTATCAACGTCATCTATATTGCAATCAAGTTCATCGATGGATATTCCTTTCATTATTTTCATTTTATTTATTGCAATTATGGCAACACTTATCCTCGTTTATTGTATATTGGCTTGTATTTATGCTCCAAGAAATAGAAGAGTGACAATATGTCAACTAATATAGATAATTCGTGCTAAAAGAAACAACAACTAACCTCCCATAGCAACTACCAACGCTTTGGCACCTCAAGGATACGGAGTAGATCCTTATTCTCAGGCTCCCGTGCTATGTAACCAAACAGGAAATAATACCAACCCTTTCAGACAACCAGTTGGATATAATCCGAATAATTATCATTCAAATAACATTAACAATAGTGGACAACCAAACATGGGAAACATCGGTTATCAAAATCAGTGGTTGCCAAACTCGGCAAATCACAACCCTGGTTATCCAGCTGGTCCTCTCCAGTGAAGAGACAGCAACTCGACTTCATTGAAATGGGACATCTGTGATATTTTTAGCATTTTATATTAACTCCCAGACATCAGATGTTATTGCCTTAAATATACAAAACTATGATTTATTTTCACGTGGATGTTTGAAGGAGGGGCTATCGATACTGGTGACTGCACACATCCTCGAAAGCTGGACGGTTTGAGTTGTCCTAAAATCTATTCTACCGAGATGAATACTGCTGTAAATATAACTTTTCATTCTAAAAAGTTATTCGATGCTTTTATAAACATATCGCATTATATTAAAATATTTTTAAATATTGAGTTTCCTCAGTTAAAACACAAAGTAACTCTAATTCTTTAATCCTTGTAATTCCTCACTATAAAATATAACATGACAGCTCAGGCTAGACTCTATTTTTTGGGGGACGCCACCCAAGGAGTGAGTCTATTTTTAGAGATCCATTCTTCCATAAGCAGATTGCATATGCATAGTCTTTGTATGTATTAAACCATCATACAAATAAACACTTAAATATTATCTGTTTTAAATAATATCGAGATTTCCTAAAACCTTTGTGATACATGATGGTCAAGCCAATCATCTAACTTACACAAATATCAGAAACCAACTTCCAGAAACAGCTTCTCACGTCCACATACAGATCGCGAATAAAAATGAGTTGATTCAGAGGAAGAGTTCCTCGGGTCTCTTAAGTATCAATTTAACATTTTCAAAGCTTTAGAAAATAAGATGTTCTTTTATGGCTTTGCTTTGTGATATGTTTAGATTGTATGAGTGTTTTGTTTGGGTGTTTGAAGTTTGTTTAAATATATTCCTTTATTTCACAGGATGCTTAATAGCAAAATGTATGTAAAAACGAGAATTCTTTTTGGAAAATAATGTATTTTGTTAAATATGTATATATAGCGTAGTTTAATATCTATCGAGCCCTCCCGATCTCCCCGCGTGTATTAATCTGCGAAAACTTGCTCGTACTTTTTAAATGCAAAAGGGTATCCAAAAAGACTTTAATGTCATCGTATGGTCTTCGGCGACGATTCCGTCAAACAGGCGTTAAATTTATTTTGTTGTCCCCAAAATCTTTGGAAGTGACATACTGGTCCCAGTCTTATTTGGCCCTGACCGTGGGGTTTTCATTCCGCAATAGACCTTAAATCATCGTGGAAAATATATAACGGAACAGATATAAAATCAAAGAATTAACAATTTTTGTAAGATTTTCTTAATATTTGAATATCTGTTCAAATCTCTAAATCTGTCCATTATTTATTTTAAAAAATGTCTGAAATATTTAAATATAACATAGGAATTGTAAAAAATACGAAACAGGAATTCATTGATATTTGCTAATAAAAATATCCTAATAAAATCTATTTTTTTATCGTAATTGGAAATATTATTTTCCTTTTATGCTTTTATTTTATTTACTGATTAAGGTTTGAAGAGCCCTTTATAAACTCAGGTCAATTTTTTCAAAATATAAAATATATATTATTTTATTATCTCCATAAAAAACTATTTATTTTATTAAAAAAAAGTTAAAACACAAGAAAAAACATGCCATCATGTTACTCCTATGATTGTTTCTACGACTGTTGTGACTCCCTAGGCTATTGTCCTACATCCAAAAGCAAGTGCGTCACTTACTACACATATACATATTCATAGACATCGACAACAATACCAATTTGGGTTATTATTGTTCCAGTAGTGGTCGGGACAATTTTCATCGCTCTTGCTATATGTTGTTGTATTCGTTATCGGAGACGACAGGCAGCATAAAGATTAGGGATAACTTACGCCACCGGCAACAACGGACAGACTACCATAACAAGTAACAACGCCTTAGCACCTCAAGGATATGGAGTCGATCCTTATTCTCAGGCTCCAGTGCAATGGAACCAAACAGGAAATAATGCCAAGCCTCCAGCCCAACCATTTGTTGGATATAATCCGAATCTTTATCCTCAGATGGATAACATTAACAATAGCGGACAACCAAACATGGGAAACATCGGTTATCAAAATCAGTGGTTGCCAAACTCGGCAAATCACAACCCTGGATATCCAGCTGGTCCTCTCCAGTGAAGAGACAGCAACTCGACTTCATTGAAATGGGACATCTGTGATATTTTTAGCATTTTATATTAACTCCCAGACATCAGACGTTATTGCCTTAAATATACGAAAGTATGATTTATTTTTACGTGGATGTTTGAAGGAGGGCTATCAATGCTGGTGACTGCACACAGCGTTGAAAGCTGGACGTTTTACGTTGTCCTAAAATATATTCTACCGAGATAAATATTGCTGTAAAGATAAGTTTTAATTATAAAAAGTAAGTCGATTCTTTTATACATAAAATATCGAATCATATTTTAAAATATAGTTATATACATTCTGTTTCATATTCACCCTGTACTTTCGCAAATAAAATATTTATATTAAAATTCAAATTATTATTGTAAAAGCTGATCTATTCTGGATTCCTCTAAATATTCTTGCTATAGAACTTCTTCCAGAAATAATAATGCTATCTGAGGAAAAAGGACTTCGTGTCTAAGTTTGACCACCTTTGTTGATGGTAGTCTCTCTGTTTGAATGAGTAGGCTTTATATTTCTCGGGTACTCGATATATCATTTTGCTGTTCTCTTTGATCGTTGAACTCTTCCAAAAGCCAACGACCATAAATTTATATAACATTTTGAAGGGGGGGTTGATGTTGTAAAGAGCTTGACATACGATGTACAAGTGGCTTTGGCTAGTTATTGGATGGCTAAGCAGGGGGTTAGGACTTATTTAAAATGTCATAATTACCTCTATGTAAATAGTTAATAAAAACGGGATCATTATATGTATATTTCTATAAATATAAAATCCCGATATTCTTGCTCTTGTACACATATCGTGTGTATCTTCATTATATTCCCTAGGTACAGGCACTATTTACTGTTATACTAAATCCATATCATCATCGCTTCTAGTTGACAATAAATACGAGCTGATCAATATTAGCCTCAAGAGACCAAGTACTAGAGAAAATACATTCCTTCGTCTTTGATTTGTATTCGAAAAGTTTTTATAATACATTCAAGAATCCATAAAGGGTATGGACAAAGAAATAAAAAGGAATTTAATATTCAGGATGAGAATTCATAAAATTTTAAGAAATAAGTGAAATAAAAAATTAAAAGCTTTATAGTACCTGCTTTTATAACCAATATATAAATTTAAGGCAGACTTAACGATGTGCAGGCTTCTGAAAAGAAAAGATAATATAAATTTAAATAATTTGATACGATTTCGGAAATAGTAAACATATTGTTTTTGATTGATTGATTGATTGATTGATTGATTGATTGATTGATTGATTGATTGATTGATTGATTGATTGATTGATTGATTGATTGATTGATTGATTGATTGATTGATT